>CM059187.1:18442712-18664109 GCA_030323885.1 Branchipolynoe longqiensis | reverse complement strand
ACCACCCCTACCAACCCCATACTGTCCTATACAGCCCCATACCACCCCTCCCTCCCCCCACACAACCCTGACGTGTACGCACCACCTTCTAACCTACCAACCCCTACCACCCTCTACCACCCCTACCACCCCATGACCGTCCAATACCGCCCCATTACCACCCCATACCGCTCCGTACCACCCCATACCACCCCACATACCACCCTTAGCACCCCCTACCGCCCCTACCACCCCCTACCACCCCATACCACCCCTACCACCCCATACTGTCCCATTACAGGCCCAATACCACCCCATACCACCCCCAACCCCGTGCTTCCCACCATCTACCTACCACCACCCCCCCCCCCCCACAACCCTGGACGTGTACTCACCACCTCCTACCTACCACTCCCCTACCACACCCCCTTAACCACTCCATACTACCCCATACCGTCCCATACCACCCGATACCATCCCATACAACCCGTACCTCCACGCTCTACCTACAACCCCCATGCCCCCAGACAACCCCGGACGTGTACTCACCACCTCCTACCTACCACCCCCTACCACCCTTCCCACCCCTACCACCCCCTACCACCCCTACCACCCTCTACAACCCTCTACCGCCCCTACCACTCTACCACCCCTACCAGCCCTACCACCCCAACATCCCATACCACCCCTACCACCTCTACCATCCCCTACCACCCCTACCACCCTCTACCACCCACACACCCCCACCAACCCAACCACCCCATACCATCCCCTAGCGCCCCTTACACCACCCATACCACTCCGTACCACCCCGTACCCCCCCCCGCCCCCCGCCCCGCAGCCCCTCCCCCCCCACACCACCACCACACACACACACACACACAACCCCGGGCGTGTACTCACCACCATAGTGCTCATGTGCGCCGCGGCGGCGGGCGTCCAGTCCATCTGGCAGGTGGAGCGGAGCATGCCGGCCATGTGGATGCCCCGGGCATCCGGTGCCGCCAGCATCCTCAGTCCGTACGGGTCGGCGATGGCTGCAGAGCAGGGCCCGACGCGACTCGCACCGAGTCACGCCGAAAAGTCCAACGACAAAAAAACAACAGCAAGCAAGTGCCGTGTAGTGGACACTTCCGGCGCGCGCACGCGACAGGAAGTGATCGGCGGATGCACCGGAAGTGCAGGCACGCTGGGTGTGAAAGAGCGACGAGGTGGAGGAGGTCGTGGGCTAGTTTGTGGCCCTCGGCGTTTTGGCTGCGTAAGTAAATAAGTAAGTCCCTGCTTTGTGTGTCTGTGTGTTTGTGGGTTTGTTTCCGCGGCCACTACTTTCAGGGGTGACGGTGACGGTGACGGTGACGGGTGACCCTGGTACCTGGGGCTGGGGCTGGAGCTGGAGCTGGAGCTGGAGCTGGTGCTCGGTGGTATATGGTCCAATGTGTGTAGACACAGTCTGTAATGGAAAATGCACAAGATTGGTCAGCACCTTATCGGCCGAAAAACAATATGATAACTTCAATAGCATACATATACACACATATATATATAGATATATATATATATATATATATATATAGTTAGTATATAAATATACGGGTATAAATCATCGGTATGAGGTTTTCCTATTACTTTACCATTATTCTTTTAAGGTCCAATTGCGGACAAATGTTAATTGACTGCGGCATGCTGGCCTAGGGTGGCGCCACCACCAGCAGTTCTTGTCACTTATCTCTCTCGCCGTATTGATCATCCTGCCACTTAGCTCCTTATATTTCTTCCTTCACCTCAGCTAGATCAGGTTTATACATATATCTACACATATATAGAGATATATACATATATGCAGATATATACATATATACATATATATGCATATACATATACATATACACATATACATATATATGTATATGTATATATGTATATATACATATATATACATATATACATATATACATATACACATATATACGTATATACATATGTATTTATGTATATGTATAGATATGTATATATATGTATATGTATGTATATACATGTATATGGATGTATGCATGTATACATATATATACATATATATATACATATATATATATACATATCGTCGTGAATGTGGCATTTGCAGCCAGCACAGCGTAAACTAGTATCCACCAGTCATATAAATAAACATATATAACAATAGCATATTACATATACATATACGCCGCAAATGCAATCTGCCGCCCCCCCCCCCCCCCCCACCACCAAATCCTAACTATGTGCGTGTAGTTGGTTTAACACTCCTGTGGTCAATTAGTTGATAACACACGACCAGAACATACAACTATAATCCGAAGTGTATCAGTGTAGCGCGTACCACACGGAATCGGCGCGTCGTGGGCCGGGCGCCTGTGGTGCGGTGGATGTTGGCAGTCGGTCGGCGGTGTGTCAGGCCCGGCGGCGTGCCAGTCTGCCCCGATGTCCTCCGATAGGACGAGAATGGGTCCGTCAGCGAGTTAGCACAGTGTCCAACGACCTCAGGTCAGCACTAATCCCACAACCGTCACCTCCTCCTCCTCCTCCTTTTTTCTCCTTCTTCCTTCTCGGTTGTCACAGAGAGCTGGTGCCAGGAAGGCGTGTGTGTGTATGTGTGTAGGGTGCGGTGGGATATGGAGCTGAGCCAGGCGGGGTAGGGGGTAGGGGTTAGGGGGTGCTGGGGTGTGGGTGTTACAACAGCACGCCTCGTCTCGCTCCCAGGTCCGGGCGTAACGCGGCGCACGGCGGGAGGCGGGCGGAGGGCGGGCGGAGGGAGGCGGGGGGAGGCCTGCTGCTTGTGCCGCACTGTGTGGGGTGCGCGCGGCCACTATGCGGCGCGCTGATAGGCCTGCCGGACAGGGGGGCGCGGTGCCGGAGACGATGGGCTGGCCACTCCTGCTGCTGCGGCTGAGGCTGCGGCGGACTGAACACGTGCATACACAGGCAGCGCCGTGCCAACAGTGGTGGAACAAGGCTGGTACTCGGTGCTTCTGGGTTGGGTAAGTGGGTGGGTGGGTAAGCCCCGCCCCGCCCCGCCCCGCCCCGCCCCGCCCCGCCCCGCCCCGCCCCACCCCGCCCCGCCCCGCCCCACCCCACCCCACCCCGCCCCGCCCCACCTACCACCACCACAACCGCTGCTCTCGCGGCCAGCCCGTCCGTACCACAGCTACCCTACGGTACCACCCCCCCCCCCCACCCAGCTGCCCCCCCCCCCCATCAGCTCCAACCAGCCGGAAGCGCCTCATCATGTGAGTGCTGACTATAAGTGCACATGCGCATATAAATAAAGAGGTCAGATAGGGAAATTTGGCAGCTATGGCCAAATGTGTGTAATTGTGCCTAACTTTGGATGAAATAAATGTAAATAAATTGTTTGCGGCTTGTATTCTTATATAGTTAGTCATATGTGCATATGGGCAAAACGCATGTGAATACAAAGTATTTATATGAAAAAAGCTAAAGGGGTAAATGTATATGAACATGACAAAACTGACCAGAACATCCTCACCACATGTGATGGACACTGATGGTGGCGTGTCTGACTTGTCCTGATCATACATGATACAGCTCAAACACTTTATTCTTCGTAAAAATCTTAATATAAAATATGTGGTAATGTTTATGGAAATAAGCGATATTTGAATATGAATATGTATATGTATATATGAATGTATATGCATGTATATAAATACAAACCGTCCAATAATCATATAGATTCATTGTACCCAAAGTTAGAAACTACCATATACATGTATATATATGGTAAAACCTCTCTATACCGACTCCTCCACAAATCGACCACTCCCCTATATCGATCGCTTTATTTGGGTCCAAAAAATACCATTGTAAGGATATTCTAACTCTCTAAACCGACCACTTCCCTAAATGGACCACCTAAAGTCGGTCCCATGGTCGGTCGATTTAGAGAGGTTTTACTCTATATATATTATGGTATGTATATATTATGGTATTGCAGGTATTGCAGGTATAGCAATACCTCAGGGAGTTTGACGCCCCTGCCCTGCAGAGTTGTAAACCACTGCCTTGTGGTACAGGTTCTTGACAGAACCGAAGGCTAAGGGAGAAAACCCTAAACAGAAAACCATGTCACTCTGGCAGCATTAAGGGCGGTTGATGTATGGAACTCCCAACATCTCCCGACCAGCCACTGCAGGGACAAATAATTTTGTGCCTGTCTTGACATGTTCTTGCCAGTGTGAAACCTCTATTTGCTCCCCGAGAGAGTGCCACTGGTAACTTGCAAAAGCCAGCAGCACTTCTACACTATTGCAGGAAGCTTTCATGAAATGTTGGAGAGCTGCAGTCAAGTAATGAAAGCAGTCTTTGTTGCATCGCGACCGACAGCATGATGATGATGATGACTGTATATATATATATTACTCCTAATGCAATTTAAAAAGAAAAAAATATATGTGTGCACAAAACTGCTCTGATTGTCAGCCATCATTGTGCATCCGTACCTATTGGCATGCAAGGAACACACGTCACGCCGATATACCCTTACATGTCAACAAGCCCCTTCCCTCCACTCCACTCCACCCCTTTCCCCCTCCCCACACTACTGCAGCCAATAGCGGGTAACCTATTACCCTCCGCGACTCCGCCCCCTGCCGCCCTCTGTTGCCGCCCTTGCCGCCCTCCCCCCGCCGCCGCCCGGGGAATGCACTCCTGTCCACATTGTCCATGACGTCTGTCTGCTGCAGCTCACCGTTTCCACCCGCCATCATAGCCGTCACTTGGTGGAGTGATTCCGGACCCAGTTGTGAATTCTTCCTTTTTATCTTATATATAAAAATTCTCGGGCGCAAGTGACAGTGTAGCGTCCAGTATAGAAAGAAGCCTGCCGGCGGTGGAGCCACCGGTCACGTGGTTGGAGGGGGGCATACATCAAGTAAGCCACTCCATCATTAATAGGGTAGGAAATATACATATAATCCCTTCCGTGCCTTTATACTCGCATAATGCTTATACATCACATATATATAAATGATATGTAATATAAAAGGGGGAAATTATATTGATTAAATATAAATATAAATATATAAGATTGGTTGATTTGATTGTCAGAGTTGTACGTAGTGGCAACATCTAGAGTCACACCAGGATGAGTAGCGACTTGTGACAGTGTGCACTCATGGCGACTTTATAGTGCTTCCCCACTGGGAGACCAGGCCACCAGCACCATGACTTGATATCCCATTCAGTCACATTATCCTGACCCTGAGCCAACCAGTCCTTGCCATATTCTAATAATGTCGAGCACCTGGCTAGCAAGTGACAAGTATACATTTTTAAGTCATTGGTTTGACTCCACCAGGGTTCGAACTCGTGGGTTCGAATCCCATGATCTACCAAAGCGGGAGGCGGACGCTCAACTCATTCGATATGATAAAAGGGATCTATGTTGCACTAATACATTTTCTTTTTCTCTCTTAGCTATTATATTTAAGATTGATCACCCAAAAGTCAGGCATGACAAGTGCTGATGCACGTGGGGAAGCTGCCGCTGCAGGCGTGGTAGGTGGCGCCCCCTATCCCGGCCTAATTGATCTATTTTCACTGTAGGAAGTAGATAACTTATCTGGATAGGGCTGAATCTTTTATTCTAGGTAAGGGGTAGATAAAAGGTTCACCTCCCACTCTGTTCAGACTACTGTAGCACGGGGTGAATCTTTTATCTATGTAGAAGGGTGTTAATTCTGTCTTTTACTATTTGTGCTGCTTTTGGAAATTAGTAACCAGTTTATTTAGCTGAAGTTTGAACACTTTGACTACCATTAGATTACTCTATGTGCCAGCAAAGACCCTATGACACTAAAACGGCTCACTCAGCCTGTACTGTGCAATCAAGAGAACAGCCAGCGCACCAGGTGCCAGGTTTGATCATTTTGATAGCATTGGAGTGTCAGAAGAAACCCTGCTGTCGCTTGTGTGTGGTGGGGGTTTAGGGATGTGATGGGGGTGTGGTGGGGGTTTAGGGATGTGGTGGGGGTTTAGGGATGTAGTGTAGGACTGTGGTGTGTGTGTGTGCTGGGGGTTGTAGGTCTGTGGTGGGTGTGTGCTGGGGGTGTAAGTGTGTGTCATCGGGGTGTAGGTGTGTGTGGTTGAGGTGTAGGCGTGTGTGGTGAGGGTGTATGTGTGTGGCAGTGGTGCAGGTGTGGTGTGTATGTGGTGGGAGTTGGCCACAGTCCTAAAGGGTCCGAGTATGTTCTAACACACGAGTGCACTATCTAAGGACAGGGTTTAGGTGAAAGGATGCTGTAACAAAAAAAAACAAAAAAATCTGAATGGAACGGGATCCTCTCCCGCAAGCCTGCATGTCACCCAAGTAGATGTACATAGTAGGCTAAGGTATCATTACTCAGACTAGACAAAAAAACCTGGAAAATTACAAAAAAACTAACATAGGCTATTACTAACAACCAAAATTGCAGAAGGCTGACCCGAGCAGACACAGGTAAACATTCCTGGGCAAAGGAACAGATCAAGACAGCACCACAGCTGTCCAGCATTGAAAACAAGCACCCTGACAGGAGCTTATACGTTATGGGCAGAGTAAATACCTCGTCAATAACAAAAATTAAAAAAAGGTGTGTGGTGGGGTGGGTGGTGGGGGCTTAGGGATGTGGTGAGGGTGTAGGTGTGTGGTGGGTGTTTGGGGATGCTAAAGATTGTGAGGTGCCGCCCTGCAAGACCCCTACAACTCCACCACAAACCACCTACACCTCCACCACACATACCCTACACACACCTACACCCCCACCTACACCCAAACCAGACACACCGTCAACCCACACCACACAGAATGTGTGCATGGTGGTGGGGGTGGGTGGGGTGGAGAGGTGGAGGGGCAGGGTGGGGGTAGCGGTGGTGGTGGGAGTTCTATAGGAGTAGCAACACGCAACCAGTGGGGACCCCCCCCCCCCGCTTACATCAGCAAGGGGGAGGGGGTCGTGAGGTGTGTGTGGTGTGACAGTGCCAACTGAGGTGGGGGAGGAGGGGGAGGGGGAGAGAGAGTGTGGGGGAGGAAGGGTGCAGGGGAGAGAGAGAAGGAGGCAGAGAGGGAGGAGGAAGGGGGAGAGGGAGGGAGGTGTGGTGTGAGAGCACCAAGTGAGGTGGGTGAGGAGAGGGAGGGGGAGAGGGAATGTGGGGGAGGGAGGAGGAAGGGGGAGGGAGGTGTGGTGTGAGAGTGCTGGGTAAGGTGGATGAGGAGGGAGTTAGGGAGAGGGAAGGGTGGGGATGGGAGTGGGAAGGGGAGGGGAGGGGAAGGGCGGTGAGGCCGGGGGAGGGTGGGATGGAGGGGAGGGGAGGGGGATGGAAGGGGAGTGAGGGAAGGGGAGGGCGGTGAAGGGAGGAGGAAAGCAGTGAAGGCAGGAGGAGGGAGGGGCGGAGGACGGGTGGAAGGGGGGGGGGGGAGAGGGGACCAGGCAGTAGGAGCAACATCGGCCAAATCCAAGCTCACCCTCTCGCCTTGTAGGCCTATGTGTTTACATGTGAAACACCAGTCAGCGGCCGGGCTGATCAAACCCACCACAAGATGGCACTGCAAAATTTACATTACCATGGGAGAGATAGGGAGTAAGCCGTCTTAGTGTTATAGGGTCTTTGGTGCCAGTTGCTTATTTCCACCAACGCCCTAATAATATATGATTATCAAATGGCTTGATTAAATAGATATAGTTATTGTAAATTCCCTTATATATTATAAAATAGTGCATAATAATATATGTAGCTTTCGCAAATTCCATGCTTCTTATATAATCTATATATACGTAAATTCCACGCTTCTCGTATATATATATATATATATATATATATATATACATATATATTCTCTCTATATATAATTGATATACATTACATCTGTGTAGCATAGCATATTTGTTATTTACAGTGTTTATCATTTATGCGCCAAATAATGACCACACATATATATTCACCATGCATGACTAGTATCAATGGTTTGTTGGTTGCTGGAGCTTTACGTCCTGGCAACATCTAAGGTCATATCCGGACGGGATATTAATGCATTAATGGTATTATTGTACATATAGCTATACACACAAAGGCCATAAAAACCAGTGTTCCCGAGACTTCACTGTGTAAGTACAATTGCCTATTATATTAAATATAAAAGATTACAACCTCAATATATTTCACTCGGACTAGCGACCAGTGCCTGACGCAGTGCCCCCTGTATATGATGCTTTAGACACAGACACACTTTATTATGCCGACCACCAAATATAACACTACTTTATTGATTACAACGGTTTTATAGACGAATAACACCCGACATCAAAGAGCCACAGGACCCGACGTGTGCTGTATAATACTATAAGGTGGATATGGCTATCACATGCAATGCACCCCACTCCCCCAGCGCCCCTCCCCCACCGGACACCACCACCATGGAATCTGTTATTGTTACATCTACCATTATCTAATACTAGCATTGCTTTTTTTTTTTTTTGTTGATAAAAATATTTTTTCATCTGAATATGACATTTGTCAGCGCCGGAGCACTGGTCTTCCGGTCATCTTACTATTGTAGTTGGATGCAATAAGTAGTAAGTCACTGTGTTTGTTTATTGTTGTTTTACCTCTTAGCAACATCTAAGGTCATTAGGATGGGTACCGACTTGTGACTTTATAGTTCTATCCCACTGGGAGACCAGGCCGCCGGCACCATGACCTGATAGTGAAATCCCACACAGTCAAATTATCCTGATACTGTGCTAACCAGTCCTTGTCCTATCCTATGGTATTGATGCCGAGCGCCAGGTTAGGTAGCAACAATTATCAATTCAATAAGCCATTGATTTGACTCCACTAGGATTTGAACTCCCGACCTTCCACATGGGAAGCCTAAGCTCTATCGATTCGGCCACCGCGTCTAGTAGTAAGTCACGGAGCATGCACTGTTTGAACACAGCGTCATCAGTAAGAAGTGACACGACCACAGTTAATGGACTAAATACCATTTTCATTAGGGTGCTATTCATCCATCTTATTATTTGCACTTGGTTTCTTGGGTCACGTGACAGCATATTCTGACTAATGCTATACACACACGGTAAGCAGCGCACAACTTGGCGCAGTCAACTGTAATAAAAGTAACACCCCGTCTATCACAGACGGCTACCGTTGATCATTGTAAAAAATGTGTTCAATGCTATGCTCTTTCGCCGAATGCAATATACTGGCTATAGGCGGGTATATACATAAATAAATAAATAAATACAATACATGTCTTACTTGGCAATGTTTGAAGTAAAGTGTAAGGCCGTAAATATAAATGTATATATATGTATATATGTGTATATATGTGTATATATGTATATATATGTATATATATATGTGTATATATGCATATATATGTATATATATATATGCATATATGTGTATACATATATGTATATATATGTATATCTATGTATATATGTATATACATATATATACACATATATATGTATATACATAAATACATATATATGTATAACATAGAGAGAGTAAACTGAGATACACATGTTGGGACTGCCTTACCATATAACTGTATATATATATTTATATATATATGTATATATATGTATATATATATATATATAGAGAGAGGGAGAGTAAACTGAGATACACTTGTTGGGGCTGCCTTACCATATAACTGTATATATATATATATATGTATATATTCGAGAGAGAGAGAGAGTAAACTGAGATACACTTGTTGGGACTGCCTTATCATATAACTGTATATATATATATATATCTATATCTATATATATATAGAGAGAGAGTAAACTGAGATACACTTGTTGGGACTGCCTTACCATATAACTGTATATATATATATATATATATATATATATCTATATCTATAGAGAGAGTAAACTGAGATACACTTGTTGGGACTGCCTTACCATATAACTGTCATGGATGTTCTCCAACTTGCACGCACCGTTTGGCAGGTGTTTTCATTGGCTGAGTGCAAACTCATTGGCGCCAAAACCAGAGGGAAAAGGAGCGGCGGGTGGAGGGTGGGGGGTGGGGGGTGGGGATGGGGGGGGGGGAATTGGAGGAGGGGTGCTTGGGGGGAGATCTACCTAAAGGAATTCTCGGTGTAGTAAAGGGGAAACGCGTGCAGGATGGGTTATGTGTTGGGGTGAAGATATGAATGTGATTTATCTATATTGGCTGATGATATTTCGTCCCCCCAATTTTACAATACAATAAAATAAAATACAAAAGAGTACAGCATTATAGTGTACATGTATTCACGCTAATTCAAACTAATCAATGTGAGCAAAGAAGCACGGTTTTGTCGTTGTTTCTTATTTGGGTCTTAGGTCCTAGCAACATCAGAGGTTATATCACGACAGGTGACAATGCGCACTTGTGACAATGCACACTCATGACGACTTTATAGTCATGTCACATTGGGATACTGTGCCGCTAGCACACGCAGACCTATTATTCCACTCAGTCACATTATCTTGACACTGAGGTGTTCTCTGTGGCAGAGTGGTTAGAGTGTCTGACTTTTGCCTAGGTTGGATGCCTAATCTGAAGGTTGGTGGTTCGATTCCCCATGCCCCCCCCCCCCCCCCCACCTCTGCCAATTTGGATTTCCACCGCTGTGTATAACTTACAGTGTCATCAAAGGCCAGTTGCTCTCATACCATGTCTATGTGGTGTGGGAGGTTAAACATCCCTTGGGTCGGTAAAAGTGTAGGCTCGGGCTTTCTATCGACAAACTGTCTAATGGTGAAAACAAGTCTATTCAGACTTATCCATGATGGGCAGTATAAATCATCAAGAAAAAAAACCCTCAGTAATGCCGAGCACTAGCGTAGGTAGTGACACGTATCAATGTTGTAAGTCTTCAGTTTGACTAATCCGGGATTGATCCCATAACCCCCCGCACGACAAGCTGTGCACACATAGATTATTAATGAAGCATACGTTAATATGCCAGTAATTGAAAGTTGCATAGTCCGATGGTTTTAAGTTTAATGTATTTTAAGATAAATAAATAAGGTTATTTATTATATTTGACTTTACTTTGAAGTAACCTTGATATTAAATTGAAAATATGCCAAGTTAATTTTGGCATGCACACTGAAATACGAGACACCCATAGGCTTCAACGGGAACAGGTTATATTAAATTGACTAAGCGTTCCCTTCTGGGCAGCAACACATGCTTAATAAGTGCATCAATATCTAAGTTGGATAAAGAGGATTAAATCTAGGTCAGTGTTTTGATCTTAAAAATGAAAATGTTTTGGCCAACGAAGCCAAGACTGTCTGAATAGTTCCAGGAATTCTCGCTATACGCAATTGGCGTTGCCCTTTCGGGTTCTCACTGTCCACATTGTTGACCAGATCGGGTGGCACCTGTATACTCAGCTGCTTCCGCCTATTCTCATGTGACTTGACACTTCGCAGATTTTGCTTTATTCTCCCAAGGACAGTATCAATCTTTCTATTTATAATTAACTCAGCTAATCATTTGAAAAACCCTATTATATGGAATCACCAATAAACTATAAGTTATTTCCACTTAAATTTTGTTGTTGTTTGCATATTTATAAAGGGCTTCCATTCAGTGACAAACCAAGAACCACACCAGCGAATACATAAAATAAGATTCTAGTCCTCCATATAACTAATCTTCAAGCTTCAAGTTTCAGACTTTACAAGGAGAATTTGGAGATATTTGAGACATCAATCAACTGCTGAAAAGGGGAAAATAATTAATTAACCCAGCGAAATTAGTCCGGAGCCATATAATTTGAAGTTCAGATTTACTCCCCCACCGGAAAAAGAAAAAGGACACCTATGTTAATTGTGTTGTCACCCTTACAAGGATGGGTGTGTCTCCAGGTATCAGCTGAATAAAGAAGCTGGTGCATTTGGTCACGTGATTTCAGCATATATTCTATTAAGATACATCTTCTTAATGAAAGATCACACTTAGAATGGGCTATTACTTAGAGCTCGAGCATAACATGTCAGCATCAGTCTGCCCAATACTTTATTTAGATAGTGCACCAGTGTGCCAGAACACACTCGGACCCTTTAGGACTGCGACCAGGTGGGATAGTTGTGTTGTTGGCTTAGCCATTTTGTATTTCAGGGTGGATCAGATGCATGACTGTGGCCTGTCCATTTTTGTGTTGTTTTGTGCCATCACACATACCCAGGCGGACTGCGCCATGTGGTGATAGCTTTCCTGATTTCCTTTGTACTTAGGAGGGCTAATTGTCCTATTTTTAATACATACCATTTTCTCTGGCCTGTCTTTTGCTTTTTGTGCCAGTACACAGCAAGCAGCGACTGCGCTCAGGGGCAGGTGTGATTTTGCTGTGTCAGTAAGTAGTTGTTTTCTTTAGGAATTTGCTGTAGTGGTCAAGGTTACGGATTGCCCATTGTTTTGTGTTTTGTTTATTCCAGGCATGTGCTACCATGGCCAGTACACTTCTCTCATAGATTTTTGTGCTACTCATTTCCGTCAGTAGTACTGGGGCTGCCATGTGCCTAGAATCTTGAATACGCCGTTGCTATGGTTATTACGCCGTTGCTATGGTTATTATTAGTTTGGTGACGTCACAAATGGCTTCCAATTTCTTTTTTTTAAAGGAAAGTTTGTTTTATTTAATGACGCCTCTAGAGCACATGGACTTTTATCATCGGCTATTGGACGTCAAGCATTTGGTCATTCTGACACATTTCTTTAGAGGAAACCTGCTGTCGCCACATAGGCTACTCTTTCCAATAAGCAGCAAGGTTTTTTTAAATATGCACTTTCCCACAGACAGACCCAGCACATATCACAGCCTTTGATGAACCAGTTGTGGACCACTGGTTGGAACGGAAAATAGCCCAAACTGCAAATGTGTCCACTGAGCACGATCGATCGGATGACCCACACCTAAACAGCTGGACACTCTACTGCCTGAGCTATGTCCCGCTCCCCTCAAATTTATAAGTAGTAACAGTAGGGTTTGCACTCCTTTCTAAGTCTTTAATATGTCTGAATCTACATCACCGAAGACAGTCATTAAGGCCGAATGACACAAATAGCCACATCAACCCGAAAACCCCTAAATAACTTGTAGAAAATAGGTTGTTTTAGGGTGTGCAAATTATGACTAGACATATTATTTGATCAACATAACTGTGAATAGGTAATGTTGCTTTGCTAATCTTACAGCCCCTTTAAGGCTGCACTTACTAGGCGAGTGCTTTTAAGTTGATTTCCCCCAAAGATAAGAGTTTTCTTTGTTTGTTGGAGTTTTACATTCTGACACCATCTAAGGTCATATGAGGATGGATACCGACTCGTGATAGTGTGCACTCATGGCAACTTTATAGTGCTGCCCCACAGGGATACCAGGCCACTGGTACCATGACCTGATCTCCAACTCAGGTCACATTATCCTGATACTGAGCTCACCAGTGTTGCCCTATCCTAGCAAAGCCGAGCGCCAGGCTAGATAGAGATAAGTATCAATCTTGTAAGTTTGATGCGGCCTGACCTTCTGCACAGGAAGCCCTCTACCGATTCGGCCACTGCTTCTAATCCAAAGCTACGACCACGCCCAAGTGTATGCGCCCCCTAGGGGCGGCAGGTACATATCGCTGGGGAGGTGTTGTATATAAATAAAGGATTGGACACAAAAGGTGGTGAAACCAACCAGGAAACTGGCTCCTCTTGAGTTTTCTTTTCCATAAACAATGAATATCAGACGTCTGGTTCATTTGATCAGCCCAGCTCGAGTCACAATCCTTCTCGTGTCAATCTCCTACTTTGGCAAACAAGCCCGGAAGGGTCACTTGGTTGGAGTTTATATTTAATAATGAGCGAGAATGGCTTCCCAGAAAATGCATAGTTAATTGCTGAACAGTATATGTAAGTGATGAATGATGTGGTAGTTCGAGGAAAGTTCAGTAAGCACTAACATTCACGCGGGTGGGGGGGGGGGCGGGGATGAGGGGGGGGACTGGTAATTAATTACGCTAAGATGTGAATCTCCAATCACTGAATCACTCATCTACTGAATGACTGAATCACTCATCTACTGAATGACTGAATCACTCATCTACTGAATGACTGAATCACTCATCTACTGAATCACTGAATCACTCATCTCCTGAATCACTGAATCACTCATCTACTGAATCACTGAATCACTCATCTACTGAATCACTAAATCACTCATCTACTGAATCACCGAATCACTCATCTACTGAATCACTGAATCACTCATCTACTGAATCACTGAATCACTCATCTACTGAATCACCGAATCACTCATCTACTGAATCACTGAATCACTCATCTACTGAATCACTGAATCACTCATCTACTGAATCACTGAATCACTCATCTACTAAATCACTGAATCACTCATCTCCTGAATCACTGAATCACTCATCTACTGAATCACCGAATCACTCATCTCTTGAATCACTGAATCACTCATCTACTGAATCACTGAATCACTCATCTACTGAATCACTGAATCACTCCTCTACTGAATCACTGAATAACTCATCTACTGAATCACTGAATCAGTCATCTACTGAATCACCGAATCACTCATCTACTGAATCACTGAATCACTCATCTACTGAATCACTGAATCACTCATCTACTGAATCACTGAATCACTGAATCACTGAATCACTCATCTACTGAATCACTGAATCACTCATCTACTGAATCACCGAATCACTCATCTACTGAATCACTGACTCACTCATCTACTGAATCACTGAATCACTCATCTACTGAATCACTGAATGACTCATCTACTGAATCACTGCATCACTCATCTACGGAATCACTGAATCAGTCATCTACTGAATCACTGAATCACTCATATACTGAATCATTGAATCGCTCATCTACTGAATCATTCATCTACTGAATCACTGAATCACTCATCTCCTGAATCACTGAATCACTCATCTACTGAATCACCGAATCACTCATCTCTTGAATCACTGAATCACTCATCTACTGAATCACTGAATAACTCATCTACTGAATCACTGAATCAGTCATCTACTGAATCACCGAATCACTCATCTACTGAATCACTGAATCACTCATCTACTGAATCACTGACTCACTCATCTACTGAATCACTGAATCACTCATCTACTGAATCACTGAATCACTGAATCACTGAATCACTCATCTACTGAATCACTGAATCACTCATCTACTGAATCACCGAATCACTCATCTACTGAATCACTGAATAACTCATCTACTGAATCACTGAATCACTCATCTACTGAATCACCGAATCACTCATCTACTGAATCACTGAATCACTCATCTACTGAATCACTGACTCACTCATCTACTGAATCACTGAATCACTCATCTACTGAATCACTGAATCACTCATCTACTGAATCACTGAATCACTCATCTACTGAATCACTGAATCACTCATCTACTGAATCACTGAATCACTCATCTACTGAATCACTGAATAACTCATCTACTGAATCACTGAATGACTCATCTACTGAATCACTGAATGACTCATCTACTGAATCACTGCATCACTCATCTACGGAATCACTGAATCAGTCATCTACTGAATCACTGAATCACTCATATACTGAATCATTGAATCGCTCATCTACTGAATCACTCATCTACTGAATCACTGAATCACTCATCTACTGAATCACTGAATCACTCATCTACTGAATGACTGAATCACTCATCTACTGAATCACTGAATCACTCATCTACTGAATCACTGAATCACTCATCTACTGAATCACTGAATCACTCATCTATTGAATCACAGAATCACTCATCTACTGAATCGCCGAATCACTCATCTACTGAATCACCGAATCACTCATCTACTGAATCACTGAATCACTTATCTACTGAATCACTGAATCACTCATTTACCGAATCAAGGAATCACCGAATCACTCATTCACCGAATCACCGAATCACCGAATAACTGAATCACCCTATCGGTATCACACAATCACTCGATCACTCAATCACTCAATTATTCAATCACTCAATCACCCAGTTCCTTGTAGTAGGAGCGACATAGGCTTCACTTTGTTCACCGTGCCACTCTCAGCAACTCGCCGGCCTCAAAGTCATGGTTAAACTTTGGGTGAGTATATGCGTATATATATATATATATATATATATGTATATATATATATATATGTATGTATTTACCTATACAGTAAAACCTCTCTAAATCGACCGACCTTGGGACCGACTTTAAGTGGTCCCTTTAGGGAGGTAAATGCAAGTATATATATGTACATATATGTACATATATGTACATATATGTACATATATGTATATATATACATATATGCATGTATGCTTGTACACATATGTCAATTTAAATATATATATATATATATATTTATATATACATATACACAGGTAACCCAAGTTGCGCGTGCACACACGCGACTCACGCGCGGGCGCGTATGGCAGGCTTATCAGTCACCCTCTTCAGCTGCTCCGCCACCAGCACCACCATCACCACCCCTCTCCTGGAACGCGTGGCCATCCCTCCGTGACATTTTCATACGTCTCCCTCCCCTCGCCCCCCGTGTCGGGGTCAGCCGGGCGGGGATCCTGCCGCCCAGAGGCGAGGCGGCGCCGCCCGCCGGCAACGGCCGAGGCGGCGTGTGCGTCGGCGGCTGCAGCTGCCCCGCCTCCCCCCTGCCATTGTTCGGGTCAGCCCCCCGGAAACTGCGACGTGGTGCACGCATGCGCACTGTGCCCACCCGCCCGCCCGCCCGCGCGCGCAGCTACTGATCAGCGTCTGTGTCGCAGTGTTTGTACACGGCGGGAACGGACTTGTCGGTCAACGGCCGGGCGCTGAAGGGTCCAGGCGGTGTTTAAGGCGGTTTACGGAACACAATAGGCGGGAGGTGGGGTGTGTGTGGGTGTGTCTGCGTGTGTGGGTTGGGTGTATGGGTGTGTCTGGATGTGGGTGTGTGGGGGGGGGGGAGGAGTGTCTACCTGTAGGTAGTTGACACTTAGGACACCTGCCGAGCACAGTCCCGTAGTTGGGACGTCCCCTCTTAATGCAAGGATCACAGGTTCATCAACGGGTATCAGCATGTGTCATGACATCGAGGTAGCAGTCACGCAACACTGATTTACAGCATCGCTACCTGGCATGCAGCACTCTGATTCACAGTTGATGCACACACACATATATATATATATTATATATATATATTATATATATATATCCTATTGAATTCACCTCCATTGAAAAGGAAATTTTACTTAACAAATAAAATAGAAAGGCCTTTCGAGGTTCAGCCAGAAGTTCTGCCCATCCACCTATAAAATACAGTGATGTGTTGTGTCTATGGGAGCTTACTAATAATACAATACATTTGATCAACAATCTAGAATTGAATATTAATTGAAAGCTAAAAGCATTTAGTAAACACCAGGGTGTGTCCCCTTATGGGGTTTGAGTTCCGTACAGCTGTGAGGTGGGAATTGAACTTGGCTTTACTTTGGTCCGCAGTAATCCATGATGGCCTTGGTGTTTAGACACTATATCGGGCAATAATTGTTCAATATAGATATGATATTTGAAGAGTTCAGGCACAAAATCATGTAAACGCCAATCCCAAAATGTAGATAAACATTGGAATCAAACCTTCAAAAGTTAATTTTGTTCATATTCCTACTCTTTTGTTCATTGCTCCATAACCATGTGATCATATGAAAAGCGAGAATTAAATTATTTTCAGGTAAATTAAACAAATTTAAACTACTTTTTGGGGTTGGCGTTTACTTGGTTTTGCGCCTGAACTCTTCTTTTCCATAAGTTCTTTAAAGTTGCAATGTCCGATGGTTTTGAGTTTCTATAATTTTTCTGAGAGAAAGATATTAAATTGATTGCTATAGTCTACCTTACTTTAGTTTCCAGTACCTTTTATTTTAAATGGCTATCCTTTGAGATATTTGAAATGCAAACGTGTAACATTAATTTTGGCAAGCATGCCAAAACTCTGAAACCATAGGCTTCTGTAGTAACAGATCTTTAGTAAATTCACTCAGTGTTCCCTTCTATGTGGCGACAAATGATTAATAATTGCATCAGTATTTAAGTTGGATATGTGGAATCAAATCCAGATAATTATTTTGGTTTAACAAATTTGATGCTTCATAGGACTATGCAGCTTTAATAAATACACAAATACAAAAATAGTTAATAGAATAAATTGAAAAGTTCCTTGTAAATTTCGATTCACCGCAGCTGTATCTAATAAAACATATATATGGTATTATACATATATATGTTCATATATGTATAATACCATATATATATTCATATATATATGTATATACACACATATATATATATATATGATACCTATATATGTTGCTAGGACGTAAAACAACAACAAACAAACAAACCTTTATATATATTTATATATACAATTATATAAAGGTATCATGATTCATAAGACAAACACCAAAATAAATTAATTGTGTATTGTAAATATGCGCTTCAACAATGAAACAATTCAAAACCCAGTCGACGTGTGTATAACATTAATAGGTCATTAACAGGATAGCATTAATTAAATAACTGGGTAATACAACATGTAGCAGATAAAAGATATAACAAGTATGCAAAAATAAGCGGATGTTACTTGCAATGTGCTTGGTGAACAGGCGTCCCAACAAAATAAAACAAATACAGCCCCACACCGACTAAGAGTTCAAGCGCAAAACCACGTAAACACCAATCCCAAAATGTAGATAAACATCGGAATCAAACCTTCAAAAGTTAATTTTGTTCATATTCCTACTCTTTTGTCCATTGCTCCATAACCATGTGATCATATGAAAAGTGAGAATTAAAATTATTTTAACTAACTAACTAACCAACCCACCAAACCAGTGCCAATCGCCCGGTGACATTAAAGCTGCATAATCCAATGAAAACATAAACTTTTCAAAACCAAACCAATTATCTATATTTGATTCTACATATCTAGCTTAGATGCCATTAAGTATTTGTCACCACCTAGAACTTAGAAGCGAATGCTGAGGTAATTTAATAGAACCTGTTACTGCAGAAGCCACACTGTCAGAGTTTTGGCATGCATGCACTTCAATTATCTCAAATGTTAGCCATTTAAAATAAAAGTTATTTCAAACCAAAATAAAGTGATCCACATAATATATTTATCTCAGAAAATGACAAAAATTCAAAAGCATCGGGCTATAAAACTTTAATTAGGCTAATTCAGAAACCATGGCATTGCGCCTCCAAGTCCGGCCGTGGCTCCAGCAAGATGGCGGCCAATGGCAGTTCAAACCAGTCACCGTGACAGCACTGTTGGCACCGACCGGTATCCAAGCGTGTTGCTATGCTAAGTCCTCCACGGCCCAGTTATCATCGCGCCCAGAACGCGTGCTGCATGTGCTGGCCACCTCCAGCGTTGTAGCTTAACGTCCCACTTCAAATAGCACCCACACCCACACCCACACCCACACCCACACCCACACCCACCCACACCCATCCTCACCCCCACCCCCACACCCACCGCTCCCTACTCCCACTCATTCACCCCCACCCGCCCTAGTGCCAATCTCCTCCAAAAATCAGTAGAGCCAGCTAAAAAAGAATAAACACTTAAAGGAGCCAAGGCCTGCTTCGGCGCGCGCCAACGCTTGGCCCGCAGTCGGGCTATAATAATACAAACAGGGCCCCCCTGCTATTCTGGAAGCCTCCACTCAGCTACGTTGTCGTCTGCGCAGCCCAGCTCCCCTATGGCCCTTACCTTGGAATCTCCCGCCACGAGCGATCGGTCGTCGGTCGGCTGGATGTCGTCTGCTGCCAAAAGACGTCTGCCCGCGTCTTGCTTGCCGCCCAGATGCGCAGTCGCAGAGCATACGCGCTTTGAATGACAAAAGGCTGCGAACGCTGTCTTGTCGGCGCGTCCTCCAACCACGGCCGCGCTCTCTGAACTCCCCCCGCCCACCCTCCCACCGCCCACCTTCCCCCCACCACCCATCCCCCAATTCTAACCCCTCACAGCCCGCCCACCCGCCTTCCCTCCCACCCGCCCTCCCACCTTCACACCCATTCGAACCCCTCACAGCACGCCCACCCGCCCACCCGCCCGCCCGGCACACGTGGCTCCTAGTTTCCCGCCCCTAACGAAAGCTGCCCACCGAGGAGAAACATTTACGTTCCATTAAGTGACGATAATACAGTCTTGAATCTTGAGATAACAACCAGTGTACTTATTCTGTTATGATTTCACTCATTTGCTTATCTATCGTGAGTTCACTTCTTTGCTTGTTCGTCATGATTACTTACTTATCTGTCATGGTTTCAGTTATTGACTCACCTGTTATGATTTCAGTTATTTCCTTATCTACGATGATTCCACCCTATTTACGTATCGATCATGATTTCATGTATGTCCTAACGTGTCATGATTTCACTGACATTAAACTGTCATGACATTACTTACTGAGTTACTTACTTACTTACCTATTATGATTTCACTTATTTACTCACCTGTTGTGATTTCATGGAATTGCTTGTCTGCACTGATTTTACTTTATTTACGTATCTCTACTGATTTCACTTACTTACATATCTGTTGTGATTTCATGTAATTACTTATCTGTAATGATTTCACTGATTTACTTATCTGTCAATAGTGTCATGTTATCTTGTCTGTCATAATTATATTTACTTGCTTAAATCTAAGTGCTTAAGCAACTCGTCTCATCATACATATTTATTATCATTCACCAATATACAGGCCTGAACTATGAACACATCGCTAATATGAACCACAAGGAGCATTGCTACTTCATTTATTAAACCATTTATTCAGCGACTACGTAAACTACCAATGTTTTCCCTCCAAAAAAACTCAAATAGGAAAAAGGAAGAGGAAGAAAACCAAATTGTTTTTAAAAGAAATTCCACATGCTCATAAATGAATGTTACAATGACAAAAGGTCACCAAGTATCACTATTCTAAAATCGTGTAGGATATATGTATTTATACACCCATATATGCATGCCAGGTATGCAGGTATAGCAATACCTAAGGGAGTTTGATGCCCCTGCCTTGCAGAGTTCTAAACCACTGCCTTGTGGTACAGGTCCTTGACAGAACCGAAGGCTAAGGGAGCAAACCCTAAACAGAAAACCATGTCACTGTGGCAGCATTAAGGGCGGTTGATGTATGGAACTCCCAACATCTCCCGACCAGCCACTGCAGGGACAAATAGTTTTGCGCCTGTCTTGACATGTTCTTGCCGGTGTGAAACCTCTATTTGCTCCCCGAGAGAGTGCCGCTGGTAACTTGCAAAAGCCAGCAGCACTTCAACACTTTTGCAGGCAGCTTTCATGAAAGCGGCAGTCAAGTAATGAAAGCAGTCTTTGTCGCATCGCGACCGACAGCATGATGATGATGATACATATATATATATATTCAGTGGTACCTGTCTTTGAAGTATAACTCTGCAACCAGACCAATGTTGTCCTGGCATAGAATGTTCTCTGTCATCGAAGAGATAATTAAATGAGACGAATTACAGTTTATATAGTGAAAATAGTTAGCATATGTCAAGGGCTCAACGATCAGAGGGGTCTCTGAAGACAGGTACTATAGTGTATACAGCATATATAATATATATAATATAATGTTTGTTTTGTTTGATGTTGGAGTTTTACGTCCTAGCAACATCTAAGGTCATATCAGGACGGGGTATACTATAATAGATCATATATAAATGTATATATTATATCTATTTAATATAATATACATGGTTTATTACATATATATTTGCATATATATATGACTGTATATATGACAATGACACTGTCGTCGTGGTCAGGGTTACTCACATATTAAAATCACAGAGTCTGGTGGTTTTGAGTTTCTGCCATTTTCTGTGAAAAGTACATTAGATTGATCGTTACAATCTACTTTGCTTTAATTTGAAGTGATTTTATTCTAAATGGCTAACTTTAGAGATATTTGAAGTGAAGACATGACAAATTAATGTTGGCAAGCATATCAAGATGCTCAGACCATAGGTTTCCACATTAACAGGTTCTATTTAAATTTGCTTCGCGTGCCCTTCTGTGCAGAGACACATTCTCAATAAGCGCACCGATATCTGAGTTTGATGAGTAGGATCAAATTTAGGGAAGTCGTTCTTTAACATGTGATGCTTTTATCGGATTATGCAGCTTTAAGGGCGATACGCTCGCTACATACATAACCACATTATAGTTGCACGTAGAAAGGAGTGATACTGCAATGAAATTAGTAGCTGAGAGGGAGCCAGTTCTCTTAGCATGAAGTTGTATTTTGGGGGGATATATTAGTTGTTTAAGCAGGGGAAATTTCAATCGCGGACAATTGGTCTTCCTCATTCCACTGCTCGTTGCCCTATCCTAATAATGCCGAGCGCTTAGCTAGGAAGCGACAAGTATACATTTTTAAGTCATTGGTTTGACTCGACCAGGGTTCGAACCAACGACCCCACGGTCTACCAACATGGGAGACGGACGCTCTAACTCATTCGGCCATCCCGCTATGATTGGGTGGAAATTGAGTGCCTTAGTACTTTAGTGGCTTTATCCATTCTGGTTTTTCTTGCAGTACTTCTTTCCTATTTCGGATCAACTACACATCGCATGATGCGGAAATTGTCATTATTTGTTTGTTCGGATTTTACGTCCTGGCCACATCTAAGGCCATAACAGGGTGGGTACGTATTGCACACTCATTGTGGCTTTATAGTGCTTTTTTTATTGAAGATTTATACTGCCTATCATGGATAATTCTGAATAGACTTGTTTTCACCATTAGACAGTTTGTTAATAGAAAGCCCGAGCCTACACTACCGACCCAAAGTCAGACACTCTAACCACTCCGCCACAGAGAACACCACAGTGCTGTCCCACTAGAAGACCAGACTGCTGGCATCATGACCGTATATCCCAACTCAGCCATATTATATTGATACTGAACAAACAAGCATCCTATTAATGCCAAAAGCCAGACCCGGTAATGACACATATCAATTTTGTAAGTCATTTGTTGACTCGAGCGGGGTTTGAAACGACGACCGCGTGTATGGGAAGCCAGCCAGCCAGCCCTCTTACCAATTCGGCCTTCCTGCTCGGTGGAAATGGTTCTTTTATCAACAAATTGATGTCGGTTGCATTAGTATGAGGTGTTATTAGGCCTGATCCAAATCCCATTTGTGTATGTGTGTATATGCCGCGTCACCACTTGAGCCGGCACACACGTAAGGGGTGCATTTCACGTTAGTGGTTCACTAATCAGGTTGGCCGTCAGTGGCCGTGGGTGATGAGGTATCTTCGTGTATGGGTGCCACTGTGGGCCGTGCTGAAGGGTGAGGGGTGGGTGAGGGGTGAGGGGGTGGGTGGGTGCAGCTGTAGTGGGTGGTGGAGGGTGTGGGTGGGTGCAGCTGTAGTGGGTGGTGGAGGGTGTGGGTGGGTGCAGCTGTAGTCGGTGGTGGTGGGTGTGGGTGGGTGCAGCTGTAGTGGGTGGTGGAGGGTGTGGGTGGGTGCAGCTGTAGTGGGTGGTGGAGGGTGTGGGTGGGTGCAGCTGTAGTGGGTGGTGGTGGGTGTGGGTGGGTGCAGCTGTGGTGGGTGGTGGTGGGTGTGGGTGGGTGCAGCTGTGGTGGGTGGTGGATGGTGTGGGTGGGTGCAGCTGTAGTGGGTGGTGGTGGGTGTGGGTGGGTGCAGCTGTGGTGCGTGGTGGAGGGTGTGGGTGGGTGCAGCTGTAGTGCGTGGTGGAGAGTGTGGGTGGGTGCAGCTGTGGTGCGTCATGGAGGGTGTGGGTGGGTGCAGCTGTGGTGGGTGGTGGAGAGTGTGGGTGGGTGCAGCTGTAGTGCGTGGTGGAGGGTGTGGGTGGGTGCAGCTGTGGTGCGTGGTGGAGAGTGTGGGTGGGTGCAGCTGTGGTGCGTCATGGAGGGTGTGGGTGGGTGCAGCTGTAGTGGGTGGTGGAGAGTGTGGGTGGGTGCAGCTGTAGTGCATGGTGGAGGGTGTGGGTGGGTGCAGCTGTAGTGGGTGGTGGAGGGTGTGGGTGGGTGCAGCTGTAGTGGGTGGTGGAGGGTGTGGGTGGGTGCAGCTGTAGTGCGTGGTGGAGGGTGTGGGTGGGTGCAGTTGTTGTGGGTGGTGGAGAGTGTGAGTGGGTGCAGCTGTAGTGCGTGGTGGAGGGTGTGGGTGGGTGCAGCTGTAGTGGGTGGTGGAGGGTGTGGGTGGGTGCAGCTGTAGTGCGTGGTGGAGAGTGTGGGTGGGTGCAGCTGTGGTGCGTGGTGGAGGGTGTGGGTGGGTGCAGCTGTAGTGGGTGGTGGTGGGTGTGGGTGGGTGCAGCTGTAGTGCATGGTGGAGAGTGTGGGTGGGTGCAGTTGTAGTGGGTGGTGGAGGGTGTGGGTGGGTGCAGCTGTGGTGGGTGGTGGAGGGTGTGGGTGGGTGCAGCTGTGGTGCGTGGTGGAGGGTGTGGGTGGGTGCAGCTGTAGTGCGTGGTGGAGAGTGTGGGTGGGTGCAGTTGTTGTGGGTGGTGGAGAGTGTGGGTGGGTGCAGCTGTGGTGCGCGGTGGAGGGTGTGGGTGGGTGCAGCTGTGGTGGGTGGTGGTGGGTGTGGGTGGGTGCAGCTGTAGTGCGTGGTGGAGAGTGTGGGTGGGTGCAGCTGTAGTGGGTGTGGGTTGGTGTGGGTGGGTGCAGTTGTTGTGGGTGGTGGAGAGTATGGGTGGGTGCAGTTGTTGTGGGTGGTGGAGAGTGTGAGTGGGTGCAGCTGTAGTGCATGGTGGAGAGTGTGGGTGGGTGCAGCTGTGGTGGGTGGTGGAGGGTGTGGGTGGTGGAGAGTGTGGGTGGGTGAGATTGTGGGTGGTGAGGGGTGTGTGGGTGTCGATGTGGTGGGTGGTGACCGGTGTGTGTATGGGTTCAGCTGTGGTTGGTGATGGAGGGTGTGGGTGGGTGAGAATGTGTGTGGTGAAGGTGTGTGGGTTTCGTTGTGGTGGTGGGTGGTGAGGGTGTGGGTGTCGATGTAGTGGGTTCTGAGGGGTATGTGTGGGTGCAGCTGTGGTGGGTGATGGAGGGTGTGTGTAATGTGTGTGAAGCGTGAAGTGCTGTAGTGGGTTGTGAAGGGTGTATGGGTGCTGCCATGGCGGTCGGGGAGGTGCGTGTGTGCGTGTGTGTTGGGGGTATGCCATTGTGGTTGTGTCCGTGTGTGAATGTGTGGCAGTGGGTAGGTATGGACGTGTGTGTGTGGGAAGGGGAAGGGCAGGATGAGATGACAAGCAAACCACCTCATAGACAAGGAACAGACGCGCCATGGACGCTTGTGTGCATATATATGCGTGTGTTAGAGCGACCAGGTGTATATGCATATGTGTATGTGTGTGTCTGCAGGAGTGGTTGGGTTTGGGGGAGGGTCGAATGTAAAAAAAAGTCTGTTTTATTTAACGACTCCTCTAGAGCACATTAATTTTTATCATCGGCTATTGGACGTCAAACATATGGTCATTCTGACATATTTCTTTGGAGGAAACCCGCTGCCAGCACATAGGCTACTCTTTCCAATAAACAACAAGGACAGCACATACCACAGGCTTTGATGAAGCGGTTGTGGATCACTGGTTGGTGCGGAAAATAACCCAAACTGCCAATGTGTCTACTGAGCAGGATTGATAGGATGACCAACACCTTTGTAGGCGCACACTCTATCGCCTGAGCTACGCCCCGCTCCCTAGGGTGGAATGTTGTCACCCGCGTTTGGTCCAATGCTTGTTGTAACATTGGCGTGTCTATACCTTGAAATATAGCACAACACTAAATTAAAGCATAACAATTAAAAAAAAAATCTAACTGCGAACTACTGAAAATCTAATAACTGGATTAATGCTTTTGTCACCAAATTACATATATTGTGTCAAATGCATATAATGTTATATGCTGTATAAGCCATTATACGAGTATAATAAGCCGGAAGATGCATCGACTTCTCACCCACTAAGTCATTGGCTGGTCACCTCTACTCATTAGGTCATCTACTGGTACAGCATGACCTCCCCATGTGGCACCTCCTGCTCGCCAATGCCTCAGCCGCCGGCACACTCACTCATTGTACTGCTAAAATATGGTGTCTACTTTGTTGAACTAAATGGACCCTGCTAAAGATGAAGGAAAGTTAATATTTGTTTTGCTGGTATGGGCCAATCAGCATCGGGTTGAATTATGAAAGTGACTAGAGTAAATTTCTGTAGTGTGTTTGACAGCATGCTCGGCATTGTTCTCAGTCCGTCAGTTTGCTTCTCATCACACTGAGTCCCATCCTGCTGGTTTACACGGGCACCAGTTCACACACATTAAAACCAACACTTGAAGTTACATAGTCCGATGGATTTAAGCTTCTGTCATTTTCTGCAATAAATAGTCTGATGGTTCTAATCCACCTTACTTTAGTTTGAAGCAACTTTACTTTTACATGACCAACTTATGATATATTTTAAGTGTTAACATGCACAATTAATTTTGGCATGCTTGTCAAAATTCTGACTCCATGCACTTCAATAATAACAGGTTCTATTAAATTGACATAGTATGCCCTTCTACTAGGTAGCACCACATGTTTAATAAGTGCGCTAATATCGTTTGTTTGCTGGGGTTTTACGTCCTATCAATATCTATAGTCATATCAGGACGGGTATCGACTCATCACAGTGTGCACTCGTTGCGACCTTATAGTGCTGCCCCGCTGGGAGATCAGGCCGCCGGCACCATACCCCGATATCCCAGTCAGTCACATTATCAGGAAACTGAGCTAACCAGTCCTTGCCCTATCCCAGTAATGACTAGCGCCAGGCTAGGTATCAATTTTGCAAGTCATTGCTTTTACTCGGCTGGGATTCGAACTCCTGACCTTCCACACATGAATCATGCGCTCTCTGGATTGGGTCACCACGTGCGCACCAGTATTTAAGTTGGCTAGGTAGGTTCAAATCTAGTTAAGTGTTTTGCTTTCGAAAATGCGATGTTTTTATTGGACTATGCAACTCTAATGCCCGGTACACACCTAGCGTATACGATCGTTTTCCCCGCACCCACCTAGCGTATACGACCTAAAACTACCCAAAAATCGTGAGGTGTGCACTCCCCTAGCACACCTACCGATTGCGATTCACGACTAAAACTAATTTTTAGGGCTAAAACGGTAGGTGTGCACTAGCACTACGATTGCGATTCCCGATTCGAAAAATGAATCGGCCCGACTGCAGTTTTAAGCTGATCGGGAGTCCTATGCGCGAATCCTATACGCTATGTGTGTACATGGCATAAGCATCCATCTCCGGATAGCATGTGACTGTCCCTAACCCCAAGCCAAACCTGCCGAAACCGATCAATGTACTGGCGGTAGATACAGATCTTTATTAGATGCAGTATAGTACAGTACAACCTCGTTAAACCAAACTTGGAGGGACCCTAGGAATTTGTTTGGATTAACCGATCATTGGTTTAACCGAGTTTTGTCTTTGACTCTGACTTTGAATAAGCGTGTATTGCACATGTAATATACAATGTATGAGGACACTTTGATTATTGTTTTTTTTTATGTATATACAGTATAACCCCGTTAAACCAAGCTCGGTTAATCCAAACGATCGGTTAATCCTAACCTTTTTTCGTCGGCCCAACAAAATACTACCATTTATCATATAAAAAAGTCTGTGGGGTCTCAGATGACCTTATAACAACATTAATGTTTGGGTTAACCATACCGGAGTGGCCTGGGGTCCGACAATTTTGTTCGGATTAACCGCTAATTTGGATTAACCGACTTTGGTTTCACCAACTTTTTTATATGATAAATGGTAGTATTTTGCCAGGCCGCCGAAAAAAGTTTGGATTAACCGATCGTTTGGTTTAACCGAGCTTGGTTTAACGGGGTTGTACTGTACTTATTTATTCGGATACGGATATGATGGAGGAAACCTTCATGTGCAGCTCCGCTAATGTATGCTTAGCTGTATATAATTGTATACTCCGGACTTGTTCAAAATACAAATTGTTTTGCCCCTTTGATTAACAACATCCGCTATGTCAGAGCAACATTAATCTGGATGCAGATTTGTCCTTTAAACAGAGGTACTGTTGTTCTTATTTATAAATGAAGAAATATACGTATACATATACAGTAAAACCTGTCTATACCGACCCCTCCACAAATCGACCACTCCCCTATATTGCACGCTTTATTTGGGTCCCAACGATACCATTGTAAGGATATTCTACCTATCTAAATCGACCACCTCCCTAAATGGACCGCTTAAAGTCAGTCTCATGGACGGTCGATTTAAAGAGGTTTTACTGTATATAACTTTAGATATGTGCATATGATAGCTTTGTAGATTCCTTTTCAATATCGTTTGTCAATATCGCCAATCTCGTTAAGGTATGTATGTGATGTGTAATAATTATACAAGCATACATTTACGGAAGTCATTACCAACCTGGTATTTCCACTTTCACATTACAGAAAACCTCCCTAACCGATCATCTCCACAGATCGACCACTCCCCTATTTTGATCGCTTTATCTGGGTCCCAACAATACCATTGTAAGGATATTCTAACTCCCTAAACCGACCATCTCCCTAAATGGACCATTTAAAGTCGGTTCAAAGGTTGGTCGATTTAGAGAGGTTTTACTGTACCTGATATTGCTAGAGGCGCCCCCATTGTGCTTCTCACCACACTGACAACGGTGGCCATACTCCCTAATTTGCCATTCAAAAATATACGTTGTACATATATGTGTACATATGGGGATGCACATATTTCATAAAGTAACTTAGAACAAATATGAATATACATAACTCATTACTTATTTGTCAAAGGTATTGGGGGAGTTCCAATTCATGAACATTAATTAATGTCACCTAAGGCGCAATTCAACTTTGCTTACTTGTCTCCCGCTATGCACAATTCAAGTATGCCTACTTAGGTAGTGGTCTGTTTAGAGAGTTAGAATAGCCTTACAATGGTATTCCCACTATGCACAATTCCACTTTGCCTACTTGTCTCCCACTATGCACAATTCAACTTTGCCTACTTGTCTCCCACTATACATAATTCAACTTTGCCTACTTGTCTCCCACTAAGCACAATTCAACTTAGCTTACTTGTCTCCCACTATGCACAATTCAACTATGCCTACTTGTCTCCAACTATGCACAATTCAACTTTGCCTACTTGTCTCCCACTATGCACAATTCAACTTTGCCTACGTGTCTCCCAATATGCACAATTTAACTTTGCCTACTTGTAACCCACTATGCACAATTCAACTTTGCCTACTTGTCTCCCATTATGCACAATTCAACTTTGCCTACTTGTCTCCCACTATGCACAATTCAACTTTGCCTACTTCTCTCCCACTATGCATAATTCAATCTTGTCTACTTAGTACTTGTCTCCCACTATAAGTGGAATTAGATAACAAAGTGTGATCCCTTAACGCCACAGAGCAGATTCCCCACATGCCTATACACCATACAGCACGACAACACTCCCTCCATATACCAGTCGGGATGGCCAAATTAGTTGAGCGTCCGTCTCCCGTTTTGATAGATCATTTTGGTCGAGTCAAACCAATGACTTAGAAATTAATACTTAGCACTTTCTAGCCAGGCTCTCAGCATTATTGGGATAGAGCAAGGACTGGTTGGCTCAGTGTCAGGACAATGTGACTGTGAGTGGGATAGCATCTCATGGTGCTGGCGGTCTGGTCTCCCAGTTGTGAGACCAGGCCGCCAGCACCATAAAGTTGCTGTGAGTGCGCACTGTCACAAGTCGATACCCTCCTGATATGACCTTAGATGTTGATAGGGTGCAAAACCACAACCAACAACAAAACTCCCTCCACCATTGTAAATCAAGACAATGCACTTTCCCATTGAAATGAGATGGTGTAAGAGTGCATGTACTGCGCATCGCTGTAACCCTATACACTCACGCCACCTGGATTCAAACGGCGGAACTACGAACTGACAGGCGGCGCGCTTCCTTTGCCCGCTCTCCGCTCGCCACTTGTCGGCGTTTAAGCCGCCTTTGAAACGCCCGGCGCCTCCGTGAACAGCCCGCCTGTGATGGCCGGGCGCCGATCCCTGCAATTACCCGCCGTAATTGGTCATTACGAGCACGGACACCCGGCGCGCGGCGGCCCGGGGTGGTAAGCCGACCCGACATGAGGGGCGGCCGGGCGCTTTGAGAGGCGGCGAGTGGGGCGCCGCAACCCGGGCGGCGGGGCGGAGGGGGATCGGGGCGGCGGGGCGGCGGGGCGGCGGGGCGGCGGGGCGGCGGGGCGGCGGGGCGGCGGGGCGGCGGGGCGGCGGGGCGGCGGGGCGGCGGGGCGGCGGGGCGGCGGGGCGGCGGGGTGTTGGGCGGTGGGGCGGCTGTTTGCGGTCGGGGTGGCGGGCGGTGGGGCTACGGGACTGCGGGTATGCTGGTCTGCGGGTCTGCGGATCTGCGGATCTGCGCGTCCGAGGGTCGGCGTGTCTGCGGATCTGCGGGTCTGCGGGTCTGCGGGTCTGTGGGTCTGCGGGTCTGCGGGCCGACCGGGCGGCACGGCGGGGACGGCCGGGTCGGAGGCGGCGGGGCGGGGCGGGCGGGGGACGGCGACGGGGGGGGGGGGGGGGGGGGGGGGGGGGCGGGGGGCGGCGGTCACCTGGGGGGCGTGTGCCTTGCCTTGCAAGATGATCCGTCTCACCTGGTGTTAGTTTCACAAGTCCAGGACACGCAGGATCCAAACCCCGAGCCGGGCCGAGCTGGGCCGAGCCGGGCAGGCCCGGGCCGAGCCGGGCAGGGCCGGGCCGAGCTGAGCCGGGCTTCCGCCGCGTGTTCACCTGGTGGCGGTGTGGCACCAACACAACGGAGTTACTTCAGTGGCGCCACAGTTGGTCTGAATCATGGTTTGTGATCGCATCGCATCACCCCGAATTTCCAACCTCATTATTAAAAAACACCCCACAAAAAACGCACCCCACAAAACTCCTGATCGCATCGCATTACCCGTGAGATGTCTTCTCTTATTAAAGAAATATCCTCGTTCTAAAAAGTGCTCTTTGAGTGCCTGGATACCTGCAGGATGATAGTGCCGGATCCACTGCCATAGAAACACCTCCATGGTATAGGTCACCGATATATCTGGGTAGTAGTAGTCCTGTACAGATATACTGGAGGAATGAATCCCTTCTTCTAAGTTCACCGGACAGGATTGCTGAATCGGTAATGGTGCTGTCACATTATGACGCTTCTCGCCAATGCGCATCGACGTATGTGATTTTTTGGCGCAACGTCGGGATACATCAGGAAGCGTTGCATGCGCGTTAGGTGTGGATTGGTATTCGTTGATGCACGGTGACGGTTGGCCATGGTCGGCGCTGCGCGTCAGTGGATCGCGAAGTTTTGTGCTTGCACAAAACTTTCGACGTGTGACAACGCACGAGTGCCAACATTATGGCGACGTTAGGAGGACGTCGGAGGCGCTGGAATAACGTTATGCGAACGCTAGGCACACGCCGCACGCATGTGAGGGTCATTCCCATACATTGCACCAAACTGTTGCCTTATTTGTTCATTGTTGTTTTACATCCTAGCTACATCTAAGGTCATATTAGGACGGCGCGCCAAACCACGCTACCAATATGTTGCACTGATGCCGAAAAGTTTGACTTTTCTCGACGATTAAAAGTGATTTTGCGCATTGGTGGCACACCAGCGAGAAGCATTCTAATGTGACAGGGCCATAAGAACATTGGCTGCTTCCTGCCTGGGAAGCCGTGGGTTCAAATGGCAACCAAATCAAACCAATGACTTACACAATTGATACCAGTCAATACCTAGCCTGGTGATGGGCATTACTCGCATTGGGCAAGGATTGATTGGTTCAATATCAGTATAATACCCGGTCACGGTGCCAGTGATCCGATCTACAAGTGGAGCAGCACTATAAAGCCACCATGAGTTCACATTGTCAGAAGTTGGTACTCATCCTGATATGACCTTAGATGCTGCTTGGATATAAAGCCCAACCAACAAACAATGTTTTCAGTTCAAATACGAGCTTTATTATGATTATATGACCACTACCAGGTTCAAATGGTACACACATATTCGCGTATATTTACACTGTATATTTATATTTGTTATATTAACATTTTCTTACATTTATATTTATATATTTGTTAACAAGAGTCCTACAAAAAGTGTATATCATACACAGGGGATGCGGGATGTATAGTAATTCCTTTAAAACTAATATTAATTATTCTAATTTCTATACATTTTTAATGGATGATATATTGATGGAAACCTTTTAGAATTTATCATGTGAAATATCCAGCTATTCTAGAAGGCCAGATATAGGTGTTGCACATTAATACATACTTTGTACTTCCAACACAGCAAAGTAAAAAGTAAATTCCTGCTTGATTCAATATGGAAAGAAATAAGAACGTTGCCATATCCTCTGTGTCAGTAAATATACAAGCGATTCAAACACATTTCATTACTGATTTTCTGATAATTTATTTAGGTTGTTGGTTTTGAATTTTATTCTTTTGACCATTACAAACAAATGATGATCCCATGACATACGAGGACTCAGTGACAGATGATGTCCCAGCCACAGATGATGTCACAGTCACAGATGAGAACGCAGTCGCAGATGATGTCCTAGTCACAGATGACGCCCAGTCACAGATGAGAACGCAGTCGCAGATGATGTTCTAGCCACAGATAATGTCCCAGTCACCAGGTGAGAATGCCTGTCACAGATGATGTCCCAGTCATATAATGCAAGTACGATTGCATGTGTTACCCTGGGTGAGTTACAGAGTTCAGAGCCCTATAACTTGTAATCACTGACCTGGGACAAAGACCCTATAATACTAAGACGGCTCACTCCCTATCTCTCCCATGGTAATGTAAATTTTGCAGTGCCACCTTGTGGTGGGTTTAATCAGCCTGGCTGCTGGCTGTTGTTTCACATGTAAACACATACAATTATATTATACATGAGATAGGTAAGTATGAATACACATCAATATGAAATTGCTATGAACAAATACACATCATCATCAGCATCATCATCATCATCGCCATCATCACACATCTTTCACATTCATATATACATTTATGCATATAATATAGCAACTGTTTAACCAAGAGAACAGCCAGCGCACCAAGTGGTGGGTTTGATTATTTTGATTATACAGTACAGGCTGAGAGAGCCGTCTTAGTATTATAGGGTCTTTGCCTGGGTATACAGGATGTGTAAGGTTCAAGTATGGCGATTTCCAGTCACCTGGATATTGAGAATATTCTAGTAGTCTGTACTAACCTTTTGGGCAAGGAGCCACATAGACAGGTAGGTGTGGACTGGGTAGTGACATTGGGAAGCCCAAGTCAGCACGATATCCCCAGAATGGCATGAAATGAGGGTTCTTAACCAGGATCGTGTAACCAGGATCCTGTACAAGCTACATATTGTATGGTTATTGAACCTACCCTGTGTATGTGTATGTATATGTAAGTATATTGCCCATTGTTATATAATTGTAAGCATTAAATGACTTCTACACGTACAACCAATTAAAAGACTTACAATTCCAGTCAGTAGTCGGTACTAACCTCTTAGGCAAGGAACCATATAGACACGTAGGCATGAATAAGGTGATTACATTTAGGTCGCGTAATGGTTAGCACGCTAGCACCGAAATGGCATGACATGTGGGTTCGAATCCTGTACTCTACGCAATATTTACCCCCATTCATTACCCCCACGACAATATCATGGAGTGAATGGCTATCCAGATACCTAAATCTTGAGTTTTTATGGGGATCCTGGATCAGGAGGTTTTCCAGTTACCTGAATGTTGAGGATTTACCGTGTATTGGAGTGAACGGCTTCCCTGTTACCTTCACATTGGACATTCATGCGGTCCTGGATCCTGGGGCTTTCAAGCTACCTGGGCATTGAGGATTTGCGAGGTCCTTTTAAGGGCGGAATGGGCCCCACCAGCCTCTGCAGGTGCTGAAGGTGTTGGCAGTGTGTGAACCTGGTCGGGTGTCACTCAGGGAATGCCTCGGAGTGTCTATAACCTATCTATGTTGGTAACTGCTCCCATAAAACAAAGACAGAATAATGACTGTTGGCTTTCCTCCTGAGATAGGAGTGTAATTAGATAAGTAGATAATGGCCGAGGATAGATGACCTCGGGGATGTGGGGGTAGTGGTGGGGTGTGTAGGTGGGGTTGGGTGGGTGGTAGAGTCTGGTTTTCCTCCCCTTCCTCCTCAATTGTGCTGATCGCCAACAATTTGCGAGATACTGAAAAGCAGCAAACTATGCAACTTTAGAAACCTGTGAAGATTTGCTTAGAGTTGCATAGTCCTATGATTCTGTATTTCTGCCACTTCTCTTTAGGTAAACATGTTAGGTTGATTGGTATAATCTACCTTACTTTAACTTGATCTAAGTTTGATTATAAATGGTTAACTTTGGAGATATTTGAACTGTAAACCTGAATTTTCTTTTGGTGTGCACATCAAAAGTATTGATACCATAGGGTTTCAGCACTAACATGTTCTATTAAATTGACATGATATTCTCTTCTTTGCAGAAACAAATGATTAATAAGTGTACTAGTATCTAAACTGGTTATATATGATTAAATATATACAAGTGCTTTGGATTAAAAAATTTGATGTTTTCCTTGGACTTTAATAAATTGTACTTATCTTGTTTTAATTAAATAAACCCAAACAAATCCAAATAGAACTCTATGTATTACAATACTAGAGCTCCTTTACCTGGCTAAAAGCACTTGCTCAACTCCCAGAAGCACGTGTGCCTCTACACATGCCCATAGTAGAAGGTCAAACAGAGTTGAAAGTGATTTCCGTGATCGGTGCGCATTTTATTGAGTTTATCACGAGTACGGCGATAAATTGCGAGACATTACGTGAGGGGCAACCAACCCTTAGGCAGTAATTGACCCAAGCACCATGTTGTTATCTTATGTTAACATCTAGCCAGAATCAATCCACAAACCGTTTTTCTTCTTTAAAAAAAAAATGAAAGTGAAAAAAGTGGGGGAAAAAAAGAAGATTCTATTAGCTTCACAGATGTTGAGCAAAACCCAGGAGGATTACCACACGACAACGCCGGCCTGGCAGGAAAGGGAAACTGGAGAGGTGCATTCTTTGTAAGAAGCGAAGTGCGGGGAAAAACAACCGCCCACAGCAAACACAGACAAAGAGCAAAACCAAAGAGAACTTAATTGCTAAATCACGCGAGCCACTCTGACGCCATAAGCATGTGTGAAACAACCACGTGTAACACAACGAGGGGTTGGAGATGCCTGGGGGGGGGCGGGGGGGGGGTAGGGGTGTGAGGAGGCTGGTGGGTGTGGTGCAGGGGGATTATGGGGTTGAAGGTTGGGGGATGGATCCAAAAATAGGAGACTATGTGACTGTGAGACTGTGAGACTGTGAGACTGTGAGACTGTGAGACTGTGAGACTGTGAGACTTTGAGCGTGTGAGACTGTGAGACTGTGAGACTTTGAGCGTGTGAGACTGTGAGACTGTGAGACTTTGAGCGTGTGAGACTGTGAGACTGTGAGACTGTGAGACTGTGAGACTGTGAGACTGTGAGACTGTGAGACTGTGAGACTGTGAGACTGAGACTGAGAGACTGAGCGACTGTGAGACTGTGAGACTGTGAGACTATGAGACTATGAGACTTGAGACTATGAGACTATGAGACTCTGAGACTCTGAGACTATGAGACTCTGAGACGATGAGACTATGAGACTATGAGACTATGAGACTATGAGATTATGAGACTATGAGATTATGAGACTGAGAATGTGAGAGGGAGAATGTGAGAAAGTGAGAAAATGAGAATAGGACAATAGGAGAATACATATATATACGTGTGAATCCCAAATTGTGTCAGTAATAATGTGAAATAACTCCTAGTTTTGATACAGTGCGAGTTTATCTGTGTATATGCATATATACATGTATACATACATATTATATGTATATATATGTCTTTTGGTTACAGAAAGAGAGGGCGCCCTCGTCTCTGGTTCAAGGATACCATCAAGAGAAACCTGAAGCTGAGAGACATTAAGACCAACTCATGGACATCACTCTCACAGTAGAGAGCTAAATGGAGAGCGGCAGTCAAGTAATGAAAGCAGTCTTTGTCGCATCGCGACCGACAGCATGCTGATGATGATATATATGATCCAAGAAACAAAAGAAAGTTAACCTTCAGATTCACAAAATGGAAGTCGCAATAATATATCAGTCATATATATATATATAAATATATATATATATATATATTTGGCGCTAAATCACTTTCATGAGCAGAAGTTGCAGAGCATGTGACTACAAAGTGTGGCTTTTGTGCATTTTTGTTTACAAATTTAATAAACAACGCGATGTAAATTATATAAAAATCCAGAAAATTATATTGTTTTGTGTATGTAGACCTGCTATGACCTTAGATGTTGCCAGGATGTATAACTCTATGGATTAGTTAGTTGTTGGAGTTATACATCCTGGCAACATCTAAGGTCATAGCAGGACGGGCACCGACTTGTGACAGTGCGCACTGATGGCGAATTTATACTGCTGACCCACTGGGAGACCAGGCCACCAGCACCATGACCTGATTTCCCCCTCAGTCACATTATCCTGACACTGAGCTAACCAGTCCTTGCCCTAATCTAATAATGCCGAGTGCCTGGCTCGGAAGTGACAAGTATCGTATCAAATTTTAAGTCATTGGTTTGACTCGGCCAGTGTTCAAATCAATGGGTTCGACTCCCACAAACTACGAAAATGGGAGATGGACGCTCAACTCATTCGGCCATCCCGTCTGGTTTCACCATGGAGGATGCCTGCTGTCAGGCATTAAGTCCACCCAATCTGAGGCCTGTACACGCTAGACATGAGAAGTCGTGTGCAAAAATATAAAAAAGAAATCACACACACATGCCAGGGTACCTCGTCTCACCCTACATTGATTGATGGGTTTTTAATGACGATGGTTATTGAAGTATCAATCAATATATGATGAATCGCACTAATCGACACTCCAAGCATTCATTTTACTCTCAAAGTGTTGTATGCAGTGACGTCATAAACATTGTACCTGTTCGAGATTGGAACCACCCCCTGATTAATCCCCTAATATAACAAAAACATGACAAAGCAAAAAAAAAGGTTACATTCACCGAATGGAACCACCAACGAAAATGACCGAATAAAAAAACAAAAAACATCACAATGTAGACAGACATTTTGAAATGCATGTAACATTCATATATCTTCTTTTGTCCCGCGACCGGACGGGATGGCTGAATGAGTTAGAGCACCTGTCTCCCGTGTTGGTAGATCGTGGGTTCGTGGGTTCGAACCCTGGTCGAGTCAAACCAATGACGCAAAAATTGATACTTGTTGCTTCCTAGCCAGGCGTTCGGAATTATTAGGATAGGGCAAGGACTGGTTGGCTCAGTGTCAGGATAATGTGACTGAGTGGTATATCAGGTCATGGTGCTGGCGGCCTGGTCTACCAGTGGGGCAGCACTATAAAATCGCCATGAGTGTGCACTGTCACAAGTCGGTATCCGTCCTGATATGACCTTAGATGTTGCTAGGACGTAAAATAACAACAAACAAATCTTTTATCCCGCTAAGGAAATTAATGAAAACAATTAGTAGTTTCTGAAAGAAACAATTTGAAGGTGAATCGTCAATAGTTTGGAGTTTTGACATATTTTTGAAGATAAATATAATGATCCTTTTATTCTACCTTACTTTAGTATAAAATAACTTTTATAACATATAATAAAGCACTAAGCTTGGAGATATTTGAAGTAAATAAAAACATGCCAAATTAATTTTGGTGTGCTCACCGAAAAGCTGAACGCCATGGGCTCTCTGCAGTAGGATTAACAAGTTATATTAAATTAACTTAGCATCTCCTTCTATCCAAGAATACACTTTTAATATGTGCCCTAATATCTAAAGTTTGTTATTTGGGATCAAATCTAGGTGAGTGTTTTAGTTTAGAAAATTGTGATGCTTTCTTCGGACAATGCAGTTTAAGATGAGCAAAGAACTGAATGGAAAACGCTCATGGTTCCCACCACCACTCACGTCTCGAACAAAGAATGACAATGGAAGGTTTTTAATTAAAATTACATTCTTTAAAAAAGAAAAAAGAAGAAAAAAGAATAAGCATCAAACTGGCACAATTGGCAAAAAATGGGGGGTGAAAACAGACAGAGAATGGTTAATATTCTTCCTTGCGTTGCAATGTAGGTTGGGGCGATACCCCCCCCCCCCACACACACACCTACTCCACCTACCCACCCACCCCACCTACTCCACCTACCCCACCTACCCCAGCTACCCACCCCACCTACTCCACCTATCCCACCTGCCCCACCTACCCCACCTACCCACCAACCTCACCTACTCCATCTACCCACCCACCCCACCTACCCCACCTACCCCACCTACCCCACCTACCCACCAACCTTACTTACCCCACCTACCCACCTACCCCACCTACTCCACCTACCCCACCTACCCCACATACTCCACCTATCCCACCTACCCACCAACCTCACCTACACCACCTACCCACCTACCCCACCTACCCCACCTAACCCACCTAGCCCACCTACCCCATCTACTCCACCAACCCCCACCTACCCACCTACCCCACCTACCCCACCTACCCCACCTACCCCACCTACCCCACCTACTCCACCTACCCACCTACCCCACCTACCCCACCTACCCCACCTACTCCACCTACTCCACCTACCCCACCTACTCCACCTACTCCACCTACCCCACCTACCCCACCTACCCACCTACCCCACCTACTCCACCTATCCCACCTACCCACCTACCCTACCTACCCACCAACCTCACCTACCCCACCTACCCCACCTACCCCACCTACTCCACCTACCCCACCTACCCCACATACTCCACCTATCCCACCTACCCACCAACCTCACCTACACCACCTACCCACCCACCCCACTACCCCACCTACCCCACCTACCCCACCTACTCCACCAACCCGCACCTACTCCACCAACCCCCACCTACTCCACCTACCCCACCTACTCCACCTACGCCGCCTACCCCACCTACCCACCTACCCCACCTCACCCCCATCCCCGCCCACTAAACATCCCAAAAAGGGCAGGGAGTGCATTACCTATCTGCACTACCAGGGTCTTATAGGAGCCTGCTTTGGTAGATTAGATCTAGTCCATATGGACGTGCAAATTAACTCGATACAAATCAGTATTGTATGAGACATGCCACCCCAACGTGTGTGTGTGGGGGGGGGGGGGCATTGTGACGGTATTATTAATCACATGAGGCGCAGTAATGTGAACAGGCAGTAATGTAGTCTAAGTACAGCTTGTGTAGTCACACAACATTACAGATGGCGTCTGCTAGTCGGTATCGAGTGGCTTTATCAAGGGGGTAATACTCATCGTACTAATCGTAATGCAGTGGTGAATGTACTGAAGAAGTGGGGAGGGAAGTTCTTCAATAGGGCTCTCACACACGCGTGACATACTTTATACACGCCCCCTAAGAACAAAAAGAAGAAATTAGTGATTGGAGAGGCGAATCTAATATAATAGCCCTGATTAGCTTTTTGGCCGGGGTTTAATTCACCACTGTGCGCATGTGCAGGCGGAATATCAAAGATGTCGTGGATGCATCCTACCCGAAATACAGCTCGCAAAGTATGATGGGCTAAAGCGGGCATTCCTTACATGCGGTATGCGGCATGCGGTATGCGGCACACGACTGCCTATATTTAAAAAATATAAATAAACAATTATTCTCCATACTGCTCTGTATATGACCAAATATTGCATTTATATCTATGTACCTTTTTGTACGTCACATGGGGGTTCCTACCTTTATTATAACCAAATTATAGATAAGTATTCATATTTCTGTGCATATGGTAACATTTTTAGCTTTCCCATAACCGTCAGTCTCCCGATTGGGACGGTCCTAACATCCTAAACTGAGCCATGTTAGGACCATCCTTTTTGGTCAACAAAATCTGGGACGGTCCTAACATCCCTCGGAGCAAGCTAAACTGAGCCATGTTAGGACTGTCCTTTTCGTTATAATTGCCAAATTATAGATAAGTATTCATATTTCTGTGGATCTGGTAGCATTTTTCCCCTCCTCACCCCTGTGTGAGACCGTTCCGTAATGTTCAGTCGCCTCTCCTGGTGTTAAACTAATGGACACATCAGACTCAGGTTTCTATTCGCACCCTGCGTGCCGCATGCCGCACCGATCGCTACATGGACCGATTGGAAAAACGCATTCGCATTCGCATTCGCATTCACATTCGCATTCCGCGTGTAAGGAATGTAGCTCATAGGTTTCAAGGCGTTTCGATTTTTTGTCACATTCGCATTCGCATACCGCATACCGCGTGTAAGGAATGCGCCCTTAAGTCGGGATAGGAAGGAGCATGTGCGTACTCAGGTACTCTTTAGATAAAAGATTCACTCCACACTGCAGTAGCCTCAGTAGGGGTGAAGAACAACCCTATATAAAAGGTGGCGAAAATGATCTACATGATGGGTAAATATAATGAGCAGATAAATTCTTAAATTTAAAATGCAAAATATATTCTTCACAAACATTTTCATATTTACCCGCTACTTCTGATTTGAAAAATATAATAAAACATATATATTAACGCCCTGTAAAAGTCAAATCGACAGCGTTCTGTGGTCGCCATCTTGCTTGTTTACATCCTCTGCCATTTCACCAACTCTATGCCAATGTAGATAGACACTGGATACCGGAACCAGGAATTCCACTTCCTGTTCCATACTAAAGCAATTTTCGTCCATATTTAGACTACATTGTCATTCACCCCTTCTCTAGGTAGGGGTGAATCTTTTATCTAAGTACCGCTGTGCCTCCATGTGAACCTGGGTCTGTGGACTCTGGTTTAGTTACAGTTCAACGCATGCGCACACACGGAGCCTGACTTCCACACTGAAGTGACTCGCACCGTATTGGCTCAGCACGAGCTGGTTAATTCTTGGCAGAAATCGAATGTTTCGAGGTGTTCCACGCCGCCATGTTGGTTGCCAACGATAATATTCGAGCCCGCACGACACTCAGACTGCCCCCTGTCGGCGAACAAGGGACAATGCGCCGCCACGCCACAACTCACGCCACTCACGCCACTCACGCCACCCTGGTCTCCCATGCCTCGCCCTCCTATTGGCTGCTTCGCAAGTATTTTCTGGTAGTTTCCACTAGTCGGAAAATAGGATATCATCAGATGGTGCTGAATCTACTCCCATATTATATATATATTATAAATGTACTTTATATGATATATGCAACCACCTATCCCACCTACCCACCTACCCACCTATTGTCCACTCAGACTGCCTATATCATAGGCAGTCTGAGTGGACAATAGCCACCTACCCACCTACCCCACCTACCATGTATTCTATTGGGATTTAACACATATAGATAATGCATATAACATAGAGCACATAGCGTATATCACAATTAATATGCAACAAATATAACACATAAAACACACACAAAATATAATGCATAACATACATGTATACAAGATAGCATGTGTACAATACTTTTCCTATGACATATATAACATATATGACGCTATATATAACATATATGTAACATATATGTAACATTATATGTTATAACGTACCATACATTACATATATAACATACATGTACATGTATACAAGATAGCATGTGTACAATACTTTTCCTATGACATATATAACATATATGACGCTATATATAACATATATGTAACATATATGTAACATTATATGTTATAACGTACCATACATTACATACATAACATATAAAATATATAAGTGATGTATAAATAATTATGTGAGCATAAAGATACACAAGGGAATTATTATCCTCATTATTGTTATACTCTGTAAGATCAAACACTGTACCGGTGGCACCACCTGCAGCCTCCTCGCCTCCACTGGATGTAGACCAGTGTCAGTCACACCGGAGGATACATAATGACATACCATCTATATACAAGATATATATATAACATATATGTACCATGTATATATCATATCTAACATATAACATGTATACAGTATGTGCATAAAATAAATATATATAACATATATAACATCTGCATAATATATATGCCATGGTCTGAGAGAACAAACAGTGCATTCAGCTTGTATATACACACACACATATATATATATAGAAAGAGTAAAACCTCTCTAAATCGACCGGCTGTGTAACCGACTTTAAGTGGTCCATTTAGGGAGGTGGTCGGTTTAGGGAGTTAGAATATGGTTACAATGGTATTATTGGGACCCAAATAAAGCAATCGATATAGGGGAGTACCCGATCTGTGGAGGTGGTCGGTTAGGGAGGTTTTACTGTATACAGTTTGTGAATGCATAAGTGGTGCTGCTAAGAGATTCTCAAGAGTGATCACATGCCTGTCATATTACATTCCTTTCCATAGAAATCTCAAATTCTAATTGACCATTCTTGCTAACATCTGAAAAGTCAGGATGTCTAACTATTTACTGAATCCAATGTCGGCTGGATGTGGAGGTTGAGAAGAGTCTTCAGGGCTCTGGGACGCGCCTCAGCCTTGGCTCCATCTAGGCCAGAATTCAGCCTAGAACAGGTAGAAGCCCTGGGGTCCCAACCCACATGTCGGACAATACCTGCTTAAGACCGCCGAGGGAAATAAAAGGCAAGTAAGACACAGTAATCAATTTGAACTAGGCATTAATTATTCAGCCGAGATGGTTTCCTGTTTTTAGTGGGTGGTGGTTTTTATTTTTTTGTATTTTTATTTATATTTTAGTGACCCCCCCTCCCCATCTACCTGTGTGCATGGCCGAAGGGTGCGTCTGAACTCATTGTATATTTTGAGGGACACCCAAGATCGATGGTTGAGAAGGGCAGAGTTTGCCCGACGGCGACCCCAGCGTTCGACCATGTGACCTGGCGCCGGTCAAACGGTTCGTCTGTCTGCGCGCCTGTGCAGACGTGATTTAGTGAACTGTCGTCTTCTGGCGGGTTGACAGGGCGGCGGGCCCGGTGCGGACCGGCACCCGGCACCCGGCACCCGGCACCCGGCACCCGGCACCCGCAACCCAGCAATTATGCAGCTGATAGAAAGCTTAACACAATTTGGTCAAATACACTTTTGAATACTCACTGATTAGCAACTGGATAGTACCCATGGAAGATTCGGTCGGTCCATTCCTCCAGCGTTGCAGCTCTGTTTATATATATATATATAAATACAAACTGTATGCGGCTGTAAGGAAAGCAGACTCCGGCTGTACTACTTTTCCATTGTTGACACTATTCTAGTTCCCGGGTTTGAACCCAGGGGAGCTTTTGGCACTGCATGTACAGCTGCCCTGTTGCCAGCCAAGTTGCGCTCACTCGGAATCCTGACGCACCGCACGCAACACTGTTTTCTTGATTTTTTTTTTCTCACTGTAGGGCATGGGTCCAGCCAGATGTCAGTTGATATTCACTATGATATTCATTATGATATTCACATGTATTCATTTGATGATTTGTTACATGAATGATTACCGACATTGTTCAACAAATGTTATATACTGCTACGATTGATGCTGTGCATCACTGTTACTCTACGGACGATTGTTATCAATATCATGCTTCCTTGTGTGCGCATTTGAATAAACTGATATCGCCCTTACTTGCTTACTGCCCTTCGCTTGCTTACACATGTATATATATTTATATATTGATAGTGATAAGCCTGGCATCACATTAATAAGCTCTATAGTGTCCTGCTCCTCTCCCCCACCCTTTCCGAGGTGGGGGTGGGGTGGGGGTGGGGGTGGGAGGCTACCGGCATGCTTCACACTCTCTCGCTCGGAAGTTAATATGTGCTCTGTAATGTTGTTTATATTCCCATAATGCATTATAGAGCATATATATATATATATATATATATATATATAAATAAATATATAAATGAATATACACATGGTTCTTGTTGTTTTATGTCCTACCAAACATTTAGGGTAATATCAGGATCGGTACGGATTTCCGACTTATGACAGTGTGCACTTATGGCGACTGCATAGCGCTGCCTGGTGGGAATATAAACAAGGACACTATCTGAGCCTGTCTCAAAAGGTGCTAGCTCTTCGTTTTTTTGTCCATAGTAACGATTGACACAAAACGGCACAGAAACGGTTACACTGAAAACACAAGGACATTTGCTTCAAATCAAGATGTATTCTATTGGGATTATGAAACACCATGTAAAAAGCAAATCAGTTTATCCTGAGCAAATGCATAAGTAGATAGTGTGTTGATTGTTATTATGGACAAAGTTTTGTCCCATATTGCTTAGCACCTTTTGAGACAGTCTCATCTATCTTCAGTTTCCTATATTATAATTTATAGTATACTCATTGTATCCTATCTAACTGGCCCTGTGTACCGTTGTCGCGGTTTCAGCTGACTGCCATTTTCAGCTGACTGCATAGACTCAAGCTCAAGGCATTGTCAATGGTCGTGAGCAATCTTCATACAGAAAATACAGAAAAAGTGAAATATCTCTAAAACGACACCACCCATTATAGTATTAACAAATCGCTTGGTAGACATATAGAAAACATCTTTACCAAAAAGATTATATTAAATTGATAAGGTTAGGGTTCTTGATTTCTATTAATTTTAAATAATCTAATGTTTTGCACTGCGCGTACCGTCAAACTCAAGGCATTGTCAATGGTCGTGAGCAATCTTCATACAGAAAATACAGGAAAAGTGAAATATCCCTAAAACCACACCACCTAGAAACAAATCACATATAGAAAACATCTTTACCAAAAACATTATATTAAATTTATAAGGTTAGTGATGATGCTGTTAGATTTTGAAACTGACATGTCAGCTGAAAACAGGAGTCAGCTGAAACCGCGACACAGTATTGGCCATAGTGGCGCCACCTGTGAGGGACTTTAAGCACTGTATGCCAGCTGTGTCCGGCCGTTATCGCCAATAGACCCATTTGGACGGTCACATTTCTGTTTATATAATTATGTATATATCACAAAACAGAGCTGCAATGTTAAAGGAATGGACCGGCCGAATCTTCCATGGGTACTATCCAGTTGCTAGCCAAAGAGTATTCAAAAGCATATTTTACCAAATATATATATATATATATATATATATATATATATACACAGTATAACCCTGTTAAACCAAACTTGAAGGGACCCTAGAAAGTGGTTTGGATTAACCGATCATTGGTTTAATCGAGCTTTGACTTTGACTTGGCTTTGGAAAAAACGGGGTGCATTATGAATGTACAATATGTGGACACTGTGATTATTGTTTTTTTATGTATATATAGTTTAACCCCATTAAATTAACCTTGGCTAAATCAAACGATCGGTTAATCCAAACTTTTTCGGCGACCTGGCAAAATACTACCATTTATCATATAAAAAAGTCTCAGATGACCTTAAAACCACATGAAAGTTTGGTTTAACTGGACCGGAAGTGGCATGGGGCGGACAATTTCGTTTGGATTAAACGATACTTTGGATTAACCGACTTTGGTTTAACCAACTTTTTTATATGATAAATGGTAGTATTTTGCCGGGCTGCCGAAAAAAGTTTGGATTAACCGATCGTTTGGTTTAACCGAGCTTGGTTTAACGGGGTTGTACTATATATATATATATATGTATATATGGTCCGTTCAGTCATGTTAGCCTATATTTAACGCTGCACACCGGCCAAACACGTGCACGGGGACGGGCCGTGTGAGTTATGACCACTCTTTAGCCCCCCCCCCCCCGCCCCCCCGGGTTCACGCAATAATTAGACAGGTAGCAGACCACCTGCATTTCTTTATGTCGGGAGCGTGACTGGGCCTTTGTACCCTGGATCCCTCGGCCTTGAACTTTAACCTTTGTAATTATTTCATTGTGAGTTGGTTACCTCAGAATCGGAGAGTGACATCTAGCTGCTTAGTGCAGAATTCTTTTCTATGTTATTTCTCCCCTCCCCACCATTGCTCCGTTACTTTCTTTTGTTGTGTTTAGCTTTGTTATTACTGCCCATTATTTTTGTTTGTGTGGGTGTTTTTTGTTTGTTTTTATTTTAGCGTCTATATTTTTCAAAGTCAGAATAAGTTGAAAAATGAATTAGGTCTTGGATGTGGATACCGCTTTGCAGTAGAACAATTTTATTACTAGTTATCTTCTTAAGAAATACATGTATATATATGTTAATATCTGGGTTGTAGTGCCGGTAGCTTAGTTCATTTACTACTCGCAGGTGGCGCCCCAGTGGGGGAATGGGGAACTAAAGACTGGTGTACTGCCTGGTGGATGGTGAGTGTCGGCTAGCACTAACCGGTGAGGAACTGAAGGGTGAGTGTGCCTTGTTTATATTCCCATAATGCATTATAGAGCATATATATATATAAATATATATATATATGAAATACATATGCCAGTTGTTGTTTTATGCCCTAGCAACATTAGGGTCATATCAGGATGGGTACGGATTTCCGACTTATGACAGTGCGCACTTATGGCGACTTCATAGCGCTGCCTCATTGGGAGACCAGGCAACCGGCACCGTGATCCGATTTCCCATTCAGTCATGTTATCCCAATACTGAGCCAACCAGCCCTTGCCCTATCCTAGCAATGCTGAGCGCGAGTCTAGGTAGCGATAAGTATCAATTTTGTAAGTCATTGGTAAATATATATATACATACATACAGTAAAACCTCTCTAACCGACTACCTCCACAGATCGACCACTCCCCTATTTGGGTCCCCTTTATTTGGGTCTCAAACGATCGCCTAACCAATACCGTTATATGGCTAGCAGCTACCCGGTGAAGAAATGAAGAACTCTATAAATCGACCACCTCCCTAAATGGACCATCTAATGTCGGTCCCATAGTCTGTCGATTTGGAGGCTTTACCCCCGTATGTGTGTATATGTATGTGTATATATATATATGCACAGATGTGTGTATTTATATGTGTATATGTATATATAGTTAGTATATTTATATACGTGTATAAATCATCCGTATGAGGTATTTTCCTATTATTATTATGATCCGTTATCGTCCATTAACAGACTCAGATTAATTCGCTGCGGCACATTCGCCTACGGTGGCGCCGCCACCAGCAGTTCTTTGTACTTATTCCTCAGCCTTGTATAGATCACTTGTTGTGAAATATATATATATATGTATATATATAAATATATATATATATATATATATATATATGTATATATATGTATGGTGACTTAATAGTGCTGCTCCCCTGGAAGTTCAGGCAGCCAGCACCGTGACCCGATTTCCCACTCAGTCACATTATCCTAATACTGAGCCAACCATATGTATATATGTGTATGTATGTATGTATATATATATATATATGTGTATATGTATACGTATATGTATGCATATATTTATGTATATGTATATATGTATATATGTATATATGTATATATGTATATATGTATATATGTATATATGTATATATGTATATATGTATATATGTATATATGTATATATGTATATATGTATATATGTATATATGTATATATGTATATATGTATATATGTATATATGTATATATGTATATATGTATATATGTATATATGTATGTACATGTATATATATGTAGATATATATAAATACACACATATATGCATGTATATAGATATATATATATATGTATATATAAATATATGTACATATATACATATGTATGCATATAAATATATACACATACATATATATTAGTTGTACCTGGTGAACCGAATAGGTCGCCAGTTAACCCTACGTCACCGTAGCCACTAGCGTCTAAAGGGGCTGTCAGATTATGACGCATCTCGCAAGTGCGTGGCGAATGCCTAAACTCACTCTTTTACGTCGAGATGTGTTAAACTTTTCGGCGCAGGGGGCAAAGTTGAATGCATAGATACCATATACCTAGTGTATGACCAACGTATGGCCAACATATGGATAACATGCCTCCTGGTGAAAAGCGCTCGAATTACACTCATGGTACGTTCACAGAATGCCGGTGAACATTATATATGTTATTCGATCGCTAGAACTACGTCTCATATGTTATGTTGCATACGTCAAGACACAGTGGAGAAACGCTAAACATACATTAGATGTACATTAGATATACATTATCCATATGTTATCAGTACTTGGACTGTACGTTTCCACTGTCTTTAACGTAGGTCAACGTAGTGCAATGTAGTGAACAACTTAACCTAATGTATACATAACGTATGGCCGATGTAACACCCATATGTTGTCGTACGTCAAAAGTTTTGTGCATGCACAAAACTTTCGCGACCCCCATGAGGATAAACTGATTTGCTTTTTTTGACATACGTACATCAACAATAAAATTGTTGATGTATGTATGTCAATGTACATCAACATACCTCGACGTACATCGATGTATGCATAACAAACACATAACGCATTACGACGTATCCCAACATAGCGGCCAAAAATCACTTACTTCGATGTACGTTTGCGCGATGCGTCTTAATGTGACAGCCCCTTTAGCCGTCCGAATTAGTAGATCCACCTGACGGGAACGCACGAGATACGTCGGGGGTCACCACGTCACAGTGACGTCAGCCTGAACGCGCAGCGACGAGCCGACCGGTCCGGGAACGGCGCTCAACATTCTAATGTCCCTCACCGCCGCCGGTGGCGCTGCGGTCGGCGCCAAATGGCCGCCGGCCAAATCGGCAGTCTAGTTGGTCGTTTCTGCGGGGAGGGAGGCGAGGGGCTTCGGAAAGTGGGGCGGTGCGCATCGATCATGTCGCCATCTTGGTCATCATAATGTGTTTATCATGTTTGGTTTATGTATGACTGGGTGAGTGCGTGACGTTAGTCCCGTATGCCACCCAGGACGCCCACGTCGCCTGTGTTAAACCTTCAAACTTACATAGTCTGAGGTTTTGAGTTTCTGACATATGGGGTTTTTATTCCGTGGGGCAGGGGGTGGGGGAGGGGGAGGCGCAGAAGTGGGGATGGGGGGTTATTGATTTATGTTTTTATTTTTTATATATTTATTTATTCATTTACTTCTATATATATATATATATATATATATATATATATATATATATATATATATATATGTATATATATATTTCTTAAGATAAAAATATTAGATTTGTTTGTTGGCGTTTTACGTCCTGGCAACATCTAAGTTCATACGATGACGCTGATATTAGTTTGGTTATTATAATCTAATTCACTTCAGTTTGAAGTAACTTTTATTTTTATTTTAATATTATTTTTTAAGGGTTAACTATTCGGAGTGAGAAGAAGTAAAATAATTAATTTTTGACATGCGGGTAAAAATGCTGGACACCGTAGGCACAACATTGCCAGGTTCTATGACATTGACTTAGTATTATTCCTTTTACACAGTAATAATACATGTTTTACCGACTACACCTACAGTTAAGTTGGATATGTAGAATAAAAAATAGGTAAGTCTTTTCTTTTGGTAAAACAGTTTATTCATGAGAATATACTTTCTTATTCAGCGTTTCAGTTTTGGTTTCGAAAATTTATTTTTTATCAGACTATGCAGCATTAAACAGTGTTAAACTTCCATAGCTCGATGATTTTGAGATTCTGCCATTTCTTTCAGATGAATATATTACCTCGATCATTAGAATCTACCTTTCTTTCGTTTGAACTGACCTTTATTACAAATAGCTATTTAAAAAAATTATTTTGTCGTGCACATTGAAATGCTGACACCGTAGGCTTCAGCGATACCAGCCTCTATTAAATTGATTTAGTATTTCTTTCCTTCGGTGCACCAAGAAATGCTTAATAAATGCACCAGTATCTAAGTTGGATATACAAGATCACAGCTAGGTAAGTGCTTTGATTTCTAAAACCAAACAGGATGGCCGAATGAGTTGAGCGTCCGTAGATCGTGGGATTCGAACGCATGGGATTGAACCCTGGTGGAATCAAGCCAATGACTTAAAAATTGATACTTGTCACTTCCTAGCCTGGTGCTCGGGATTACTAGGATAGGGCAAGGACTGCTTTGCTCAGTGTCAGGATAATGTGACTGAGTGGGATATCCTGGACTCCCAGTGGGGCAGCACTATTAAATCGGCATGAGTGTGCACTGTCACAAGTCGGAACCCATCCTGACATGACCCTAAATGTGGCCTGGACATAAAACTCCATAGAACCAACCAATGGTTTCTGAAAGGCTATGCTTTATCAGACAGTGCAACTTTAACTCCCACGCACAGATGTCTGTCTGCCTGTAGCTTTGTAGTAACCGACCAATAATACAATTAAAGCCGTCTCTACATATGTATAGGTAGCAAAACACACACACCGTATTATGTGAATAGACAGAGCCTGTGTCTAGAATAGGTTTGATTTACCCAGTGCTTTCTTTGGCTAATTTGCATATATAACCCATAGCAGACCTACTATGGCCTAGCTATGACAGAAGCGTCATATCTATGGCAGCGCAAATCGGGAATGAACAGCCGAGCACAACCAGAAGCATAAAATACATTGAAGCATACAACAAACATATACATAAAACGGCCTACCCCAGGAACCAATTGAAAACATAGAGACTAAAGGATTTTGGTGTGTCGACATATTACCTATCAAGAATGGTAATTGTGAGCAAGAAGGCTTCTGGGTAGCTCTGAGATAAATACACGCGCATATTACTAACAAACAGTAAAAGACAATGAACTAATGACTAAAGCTGTCCAGCATTGAAAACCAGTTCTATTATGAACTTATATGTTATGGACAGGGTAAAGAAACCATCAATAACAAATACAACAAATATTGTGTCAGTTTTTATTGTTGTTGATCGTTTATTTATTATTGTGTCAGTTTGCATACAGCTCTTTGTTTACTTCTTGGTTGACAGATGGTTATTACTCATGGTAGTCACGTATGGATAGACAGCTAGTTTATCCCGAATGAATTATTCAAAGCTGAAATCATGCCGCCCCAAGGCCTTGTCATGCAGTGTGTTTAGTTTATGTGTAAGTAGTTTATGTGTAAGTAGTTTATATGTGTGTCCGTGTACTTTGTGCATGTTTATTGCGCGTGGTATCGGGGTGCCTTCTGTTTCACTGAATCATACTATGGCACCGTGTAAATCCAACTAGAATGCATCGCCATAAAATACAACTGACAACAAATGACAAATATAGAAATTAGACATTTTAGACATTTAAACATTTTTGATTCACAATTTCCATACATAGTATACAAATATAACATAACCTGCTGAAAATAAAAATTGCAGGAATGGTGTAACCATTAAGGGTTGTCTACCCACTGCCCACTATAAACACAATAATATGTAATTCAAAATTATGAGCCCTAGAGCTGATGATATACATATAACCTACAGACTGCTCTTTAAGGAAACAAACACATGTTAAAAAAATATGTGATGAGAGACATGTTTTAAACACAGGATCAAATCTGACATATATTAATGAATATCAATATTTTTGCATATATTCAAGGAAAATAATAATTTTGTTTGCGTGTATAGGCAGAGTGGGTTCGGAAAGATAAATATGGTAGTTAAATAACTATTGATAAACATAGGACTCCAAACAAGGTCAGCCTTTCTTTTATAGGATAGATAAAAGACTACTATTCACAGTCGCATGGACTATTGTTTTTTGGTACATTAGTTGTTTAAGCAGGGGAAATTTCAGTCGCAGACGACTGGTCTTCCTCATTCCACTGGTCCTTGCCCTATCCTAGTAATGCCGAGCGTCTCGCTAGGAAGCGACAACTATCAATTTTTAAGTCATTGGTTTGACTCGACCAGGATTCGAACCCACGACCCAACGATCTACCAGCACAGGAGACGGATGCTCTAACTCATTCGGCCATCCCGTCTGGTTTCAGCCATCCCGACTATTCGCAGAGCTACGCATCGCGGTGTTTACCCGACTTTTGCGGTACGCGTTACTCTTTCCTTTGCTGTGGGCCACTTTTAAAGGTATTAACAAGCTGTCTTTTGGATCATATAGATGAGATTTTCTCCATCTGGGTCTTCAAATCTTTTGAATCTGTCACTAGAAATTATAAAATAAATTGCTCCAAATTAATTTTCTTTAATTTATCAAAAACCTCTGCAAATCACTCAAATTTGATGATAATTATTCATCTTTGAACCTACGATATTCATTTTCACATACCTGTTTTCTATCTATTGGCGAATTTTCAAGAAGATTGAGTGATGATCAGATGATAATAAGCACACTCTCAGCAATTTGTAGAGCATCTCCGCGAATAATAATCATTCTTCTACTAATTCGCAGAGCAAAGCAGCTCTGCGAACAGCCTTATCTGCGTCCATGGCCTGCAAGCTATGACCCTCGAGGGAACGATGCAGATCCCTAAACAAGGACAGTATATATAGGAGGAGAACATCAGTTGACACTGGACTACTTCTGCCGTTTTCCGTCCTGATATGACCATAGATGTTGCCAGGACGTAAAACTCCAATAACCAACCAATCTGCCGTTTTGCATGGCTTCGTTAGAGAACGTTATTTTCAAAATGGAACATTTTAACCAAGACTGGGCTCCTTGACATTAAGCAATACAAATGCCAATACTAGAGAAAATTACCGTTTTAGCAATTTGGTCACATAAGAGATATGAAAAGGGCTTCAAATTAAAGAATTTGAGTTTTAATTCATAGGATTTACCGGTACATCTATATTGCAGTGGAAAAGCTCTTTATGACTCCTCCAAACTGACTTACCTATGACACTAATTATTTCATTCGAACCTTGGTCAAGTCAAACCAATGACTTAAAAATTGATACTTGTCGCTTCCTAGCCAGGCGCTCGGCATTATTAGGATAGGGCAAGGACTGGTTGGCTCAATGTCAGGATAATGTGACTGAGTGGGATATCGGGGTCATGGTGCCGGCGGCCTGATTACCCCATGGGGCAGCACTATAAAGTCGCCATGAGTGCGCACTGTCACAAGTCAGTACCCATCCTGATATGACTTTTGATGTTGCTAGGACGTAAAACAACAAACAAATTATTTCAGAGTTATTTCATAGAGGAAGCATATGAAGTTTCTTCCTGGTGTATATCCTTCTACAGTATAACCCTGTTAAACCAAACTTGAAGGGACCCTAGAAATTTGTTTGGATTAACCGATCATTGGTTTAACCAATCTTTGACTTTGACTTTGACTTGGCTTTGGCAAAAATGCGGATGCATTATGAATGTAATACACATTGTATGTGGACACTTTGATTATTGTTTTTTTGTATGTATATACAGTTTAACTTAAACCAAGCTCGGTTAAACCAAGTGATCGGTTAATCCAAACTTTTTTCGGCGACCCAGCAAAATACTACCATTTTTCATATAAAAAAAGTATCAGATGATCTTAAAACCACATGAAAGTTTGGTTTAACCGTACCAGAAGTGACCTAGGGCCAGACAATTTTGTGCTGTAGTAGGTAAGGGGTGTATTAGACTTCACCGAACCGAAGCCACAGCTTTAGCAAAGACACCTAAATTAGGCCATGGATAATTTCCAGGGAATAAATAGTATTTGTTTCAAAACAAACAAGCTATGGAGAGTCATATGACATATGAAGAGTCGGGTGTGAATATGTTGACTTGTGAATATGTCGAGTCGTGAATATGTTGAATTGTTAATACGTTGGTTGTTGGAGTTCTACGTCTTGGCAACATCTAAGGTCATATCAGGATGGGTAACGGTGCGCACTCATGGCGACTTTATAGTTCTGCTCCACTGGGAAATCAGGCACCATGACCCGATATCCCACTCAGTCACATTATCGTGACACTGAGCTAACCAGTTCTTGCCCTAACCTAAACATGCCGAGCGCCAGCCTAGGAAGTGACAAGCATCGATTTGATAAGTCATTGGTTTGACTCGACCGGGAACCGAACTTCCGCTCTACCGATTCGGCCACCATGCCTGGTATGTAGTTATGAAAATGTCGAGTTGTCAATATGTGAAGGTGCGAATATGTCAAGTTGTGAATATGTAGAAACATGAAAATGTATAACTGTGAATATGTAGAATTGTGAATATGTAGGATTGTGAACATATGGAGTTGTGAATATGCATAGTTGTGAATGTGTGGGAAATGTGAATATGTAGAGTTGGGAATATGTAGATTTGGGAATATGTAGAGTAATGATTATACAGAGTTGTGACGACATGGAATTGTGAATATGTAGAGTTGTGAATATGTAGAGTAATGATTATACAGAGTTGTGACGACGTAGCATTGTGAATATGTAGAGTCGTGATTATGTCGGATCGTGAATATGTACAGTTATGAATATGTACAGTTGTGAATATGTAGAGCTGTCTGGGTGGTGTGAGTGCACCTTTAATACTTGTTCTCTGTACCTTTTATTACACATGCGGTACTTTGATGCAGATACCCTTTCTGCTCAATCAAATGACACTTGTACCACATTAAGTCACCATCCTATAGGGCAACAGCATAGTACATACACTATTTAAAAAAGAAGAATTTACATGCTTGTAGGCATAATGATAACCCCGTGGGTTTGGCAGATTGCATTCAAATGTGCTCAGCCTTTGGCTTCGTCCTATTTGAAATCAAGCTGCCTATCCACTCACACCAATACACACACATTCGCAGATGTTAAATAATGTCTTTCTATTCTGTTACTTACAACCTCTGTTACTTAGACCCAATATTACAGTAACAGTTTGAGGTAACCCATGATATTATATAACTCATACCATGATTGAATATACATACATATATACATATATATATATATATATATATATATATATATATATACAGTAACACGTCTCTAACCGACCACCTCCACAGATCGACTTCTCCCCTATATCAATCGATATAGGGGAGAGGTTTTCGCTCCCTATTCTAACTCCCTAAACCGCCCACCTCCCTATAGGGACCACTTAAAGCCGGTCCCAAGGTCGGTCGATTTAGAGAGGTTTTATTGTACTCACAAAATCCTAGATGGGCATCGGCCTTCAGCTTAGACCCTTTTGGATTCAATCTATTTATCCATTTGGACATTCAAGCATTATGTTACATATTATGTACATGAGTCAGGATCACGAAACGAGGCCAATTGGGGGAAGTTGTCGACGTCGATCATTGGATGTCAGCGTCAAACAGTATAATTATAGTTTAGCATTGACAGAGATATTGGAAAGTCCTTAAATTTATCCTGAATGTAAAGGTAGAGAACACACAACAACCTTATTTGTTTCTGGATAATTTAATATAAAACAAAGAAATGCACAACACTTTAAGAATTGTGATGCCGACATCTGTTAAAGTTGTTGGCATTGAGCATTGGATGTCGGCGTCGATCGGCATACTTATAGTTTAGCATTGACAGAGATGTTGCAAAGTCCTTAAATTTATCCTGAATGTAAAGTTAGAGAAAATACAACAACCTTATTTGTTTCTAGGATAATTTAATATAAAACAAAGAAATGCACTACACTTTAAGAATTGCAACACCGACAACTTAAATAAACCACCAAATGGCCCATTTTCGTGAGGCCTACTCACATGCATATATGTAAGTTAATGCTTTTCAATTATAATATGGCCGGGGGTGCTGCTGCCTCTCTTCTGGTAGTTGATGCTGGACATCTGTGGGAGAAAGAAGGGCCACCAACAGTACCACCACCATCCTCACCTCCAGCACAACCAGTGCCACCACCAGCACCACTAGTACCACTAGTACCAGTACTACAACCACCGTCAGAACCAACACCACCAGGACCAGCACCACCTGCACTACCAGCACCACCAGCACCATCCTCAACTCCAGCACAAACAGTGCCACCACCAGCACCACTAGTACCACTAGTACCAGTACTACAACCACCATCAGAACCAACACCACCAGGACCAGCACCACCACCACCATCCTCACCTCCAGCACAACCACTGCCACCACCAGCACCACTAGTACCACGAGTACCAGTACTACAACCACCATCAGGACCAACACCACCAGGACCAGCACCACCAGCACTATCAGCATCACCACCACCATTCTCACCTCCAGCACAACCAGTGCCACCACCAGCAGCACTAGTACCACGAGTACCAGTACTACAACCACCATCAGAACCAACACCACCAGGACCAGCACCACCTGCACTACCAGCACCACCAGCACCATCCTCACCTCCAGCACAACCAGTGCCACCACCAGCACCACTAGTACCACTAGTACCAGTACTACAACCACCATCAGAACCAACACCACCAGGACCAGCACCACCACCACCACCATATTCACCTTCAGTACAACCAGTGCCACCACCAGCACCACTAGTACCATTAGTACCACTAGTACCAGTACTACAACCACCATCAGAACCAACACCACTAGGACCATCACCACCAGCACCACCAGCACCATACTCACCTTCAGCACTACCAGCTCCACCAGCACCAGCACCAACAACAATAGCAGTAACAACAATAGCAGTAACAACAATACGAGTACTACCAGCACCACTAGTACCAGCACTACCACCGCCATCAGAATAAACACGACCGGCACCACCTGCACTATCCCCCACCTTCAGCACTACCACCACCAGCACCCTTAGACCCAGACATATGACCTTAGATGTTTCCAAGTCGTAAAACTCCAACAACCAGCCAATCAACTAGGCCCAGGACCTCCCTCATCACCACCGCGAAGACTCTTCGCTAACTTTGTCGCGCGAGGCAAAGGGGAGGTAGGCGGCCTCACCAGTTCGGTGTGATTGATTTGTGCACAAAAGACACACACCAGTTCCTGATGAGGCGAGAGAGAGAAAAAAGCCCCCCCCCCTCCAACACCCCCCCCCCACCCACACACACCCACACGCACACCAGCCTGGGGAATCAATGGAAGGTTCGTGACAGCGGTAACTCGGCAGTGGAAGCCAAGCCATCATCCAAGTTGATGCGAAGTTGAGCTGATAGCCGGCGTCCGCCGCACGGCACCCACCCACCCACCACGCCCCGCCCCCCGCCCTCCACCCCCGCCCCCACCCGCCGCTTTTCCCACCGTTTATCTGCAGCCATTGATCTGTCCCTCCGGTAGCCCCTTCCCACCCCCCACCCACCACCATCCGTCCACTCCCCCACCCGTCCATGGTGCACACAGCTGAGTGAGGCGGATTGGACCACTTTGCGGTGTGTGTGTGTGTGTGTGTGGTCGTGTGTTCCTTATACTACATCGGTAGGGATGTTTTGTTTGTTTGTTGAGGATTTTCGTACTAGCAACATCTAAGGTCATATCATGATGGGTACCGATTTGTGACACTGCACCCATATGGCGACTTTATAGCACCGCCCCACTGAGAGACCAGTCTACCGGCACCATGACCCACCATCCCACACAGTCACATTATCGTGACACTGAGCTAACCAGTCCTTACCCTATCCTATTAATGCCGAGCACCAACAAAGGTGCGTCCGTCTCATATCACTGACGTAGCCATGGAAACACAGAGGAAACACTTCCTCCTCTGCACTTCCATTCACCTCCTTCCACCACTGTGGAAGTGTCTAATATTAAATAGCAATGGTAAAATCACAATGCAGTGCATATGATCGCAGTTTAGCTAACAGGAGTGCCAATATTTGGAATAAACTGCCAATTGCAACACGAAATGCAGAAAACACTAACAAATAATGTAACTTAGAAAACCAGACGATACTTGATTGATTGATTGGTGGTTGCTATACGCCGTGTCGGCAGCATAGGCCATATTCACGGCGAGTGCCAGACGATACTTAAATGATACTTAAATGGACTGACATAAAGTATCCGTTATGAGCAGGATAAATAAATTCATAACTTTAAAAAAAAGAGGCTTACCCATACTTGTTCAAAATTTAAAGCTAAACTGGGACATTTTTTCACCTTTCTTCTCTTCGCAGGAAAGATTTAGAACATAAATATATATATAAACCTGAACTCGCCCATTATTGCTATTACACAAATAATAATACCATAATAAAAATAGGAAGAAGAAAAAAACAGAATGACTTGATTACTTTAAGATAGTGAGAGACAACTGTTCTAGTTCTGCATGGTGAATTAAATTAGTTAATGGGATGCTTTTTGCACCCTTCTATTTCGGCTGGAAGTCAATCGGCGGACGGTTAGTAATCCACGAAGCAGTGCGCATGGGCAGTGCACGCGTCCCACCGCCGACTTCGCCGTGCACGTCCCACTGCGCAGACCAGGTGCGCATGTTCCGGTAGGGAAGGCGCCGCCTGGCGGATGCCGCTGCTGTTATTTTTCATTATTATTTTTTGTTGTTGCTGTTGTCAGGGTCGAGTGGCCGGTGTAATTGAGGGGAAGGATGGGGTGACACAAATGGAATGACGCTGTTAATTATGCTAGTGGGAGAGTGGGCATAGATGGGTAGCACACCTCACTGCGCCCCCTCCCCACTCCCCTCTGGTGGTGGATGGGTGGGTGGGGTTGGGGGAGGTGGAAGGAGGGAGGGGAGGGGTGCTAATGAACGGGGCGCTAATGGCGTCGCCATTGTGACCTGTTGACCTTTACCGGTGTTGCTGGCAACGGTGGGCAACCAACAACAAAAATGAACATGAACACAAGCCGTCAATACAATCAAAACATAGCCCCCGCGCCCCCTCCCTCTCCCTCTCCCCCTCCCCCCGCCTTTATGTTCCCTGTGCACACGTGACCAGGTGACACGTGGGAGACACTGCGCCGTCCACCCAGATGTGCGGCCCCACGCCCCCACGCCCCCACGCCCCACCACCTGAGGTAAACAAAAGGAAGGTGCCACGAGCTCGTAACTTCCGTTAATGTGAGGGAGTTAGCCATCTGTAGATAAGTGAATGAGCTCAACACCAGGGTGAGTGAGCTGACCATGTAGAGATGGACATAGGCCTCGACTACATGTGCAAGTAAATGCATATCTGAACGTGGCGTTGGTAATACTGACACAGGCTGTTGTATAGTGTTACTATAACAATATGTGTAAGTCATATGCATTGAAAGATGATGCAAGGAATGATTTCGGGACATTATCATATGTAAGTCATATACACTGTACTATGGTGGACAGAGAAGATTTCATGTCATCATTATATGTAAGTCATATACACTGTAATATGATCACCATACATGATTTCACAATATCATTATGTGTAAGTCAGATACAATGTAATACGATCAATGGATATGATTCTGCGACATTATTATTTGTAAGTCATATACACTGTAATATGATCGACAGGCATGATTTCATGTCATCATTATATGTAAGTCATATACACTGTAATATGATCACCATACATGATTTCATGTCATCATTATATGTAAGTCATATACATTCTACTATGGTGATCAGAGAAGATTTCATTCATCATTATATGTAAGTCATATACACTGTAATATGATCACCATACATGATTTCACAACATCATTATGTGTAAGTCATATACACTGTAATATGATCAGCATACATGATTTCACAACATCATTATGTGTAAGTCATATACACTGTAATATGATCACCATACATGATTTCACAACATCATTATGTGTAAGTCATATACACTGTAATATGATCACCATACATGATTTCACAACATCATTATGTGTAAGTCATATACACTGTAATATGATCACCATACATGATTTCACAACATCATTATGTGTAAGTCATATACACTGTAATATGATCACCATACATGATTTCACAACATCATTATGTGTAAGTCATATACACTGTAATATGATCACCATACATGATTTCACAGCATCATTATGTGTAAGTCATATACACTGTAATATGATCACCATACATGATTTCACAACATCATTATGTGTAAGTCATATACACTGTAATATGATCACCATACATGATTTCACAACATCATTATGTGTAAGTCATATACACTGTAATATGATCACCATACATGATTTCACAACATCATTATGTGTAAGTCATATACACTGTAATACGATCAACGGATATGATTATGCAACATTATTATTTGTAAGTCATATACACTGTAATATGATCGAAAGACATGATTTCACATCATTATATATAGGTCATATATACTGTAACATCAAGTAAGATATTAATACAAACAAGGAAGCGTATTCTTCAGTGTTATGTGTGGTCTACTCTAATGTATGGGGCAGAGACATGGACAATCTCTAAGAAAATGTACAAACGTTTAGCAGCATTTGAGATGTGGACTTATCGAAGGATGATGAAAATATCATGGACAAAGAAGATCACCAACAAAGAAGTTCTCAGAAAAATTAAAAATAAGAAAAGCTTGTTTGCCACTATACAGACAAAGAAACTTATTTATTTTGGCCACATCATTCGTCAGAGTTCAATATACCGTACATTGTTGGAAGGGAAGGTGAATGGCAGCAGAGGGAGAGGGAGACCAAGAACATCATGGTTTACAAATATTTCACAGTGGACAGGCTTGAATTATTCACAGTCTATCAGAACAGCACACCATTGGGACAAGTGGAGAACCATTGCATCCAACCCTCGACTAGAGGATGGAACTATTGATTGATTGATACTGTAATAGTACTAATATGATCGACAGACATGATTTCACGACAACATTATATGTAGGTATTATACACTGTAATATGATGGACAGATATGTTTTCACATCATCATCATCATCATCATCATCATCAATACCGTAACCACGAGGGTCATTGGGACACCACATGCTTCCCTGTTCTCCACTGTCCTCTGAGACTTGCCAAACTCCAGGCCTGTCCGTTCCTTGATGCTGTCTTCACACACCTTCCTGTGTCTGCTTTGTTTACTTCCCCGTTTTCACATTCACATGATGGTGTAGGCAGCGTGAGTTCAAAAAGGAGAAGCCAAAGGCTGCGACTCATTTGAAAGCAGTTCACCCCCAAAACATGTAAATGCATATCCGAACGTGGCTTTGGTAATACTAGCATAGGGTGCTGTATAGTGTTACTATTACATTACAATAGATGTAAGTCATATTGGTAGACCATGGGATCGTGGGTTCGAACCATGGTCGAGTCAAACCAATGACTTAAATATTGATACTTGTCGCTTCATAGCCAGGTGCTCAGCATTATTAGGATAGGGCAAGGACTGGTTGGCTCCCTGTCAGGATAATGTGACTGAGTGGGATATCAGGTCATGGTGCTGGTGGCCTGTTCTCCCACTGGGGCAGCACTATAAAGTCGCCATGAGTGTGCACTGTCACAAGTCGGTACCCGTCCTTATATGACCTTAGATGTTGCTAGGACGTAAAACAACGACAAACATGTCAGACATTGTTAGATGACCAAAAGACATGATGGAGCCAGGTGCTCGGCATTATTATGATAGGGCAAGGAGTGGTGGGCTCGGTGTCAGGATAACATGACTGAGTGGGATATCAGGTCATGGTGCTGGTGGTCTCATCTCCCAGTGGGGCAGCCCTATTAAGTTGTCATGAGTGCATAAGTCGGTACCCCATCCTGATGTGATCTTAGATGTTGCAAGGACGTAAAACTCCAACAACCAACCAACCGACCATACTCACATTTTGAAATAGCGCACGCTATGTTGTTGTAACACGTTATTTCCATGGTTTGTATTCGTTGAAGCTCTGGTGTGAGGGTCTGGAATATATATAGTATCCTGCATTAGTTTTCTTGATTGATGCAGTGTGCTTCACCCTCAACCTTCGCCTGTCCAGGATCCTGAATATTGGCCTGCAAGGTCCCAGCGTCGGTATATTGGAAGACTCGGAAGATTGGCTGCAAAACTGACGCTTACGTTACAGGTCACTTCTGCCTTCCTCCTGAGGTCACCCAATCAGGTCCACCTGTTTTTCTTTAATTGGGCGAATATAGCATGTATTGGCGGACTGGTGGGAATTAATATACGCATGTTTCTCTTTCTTATATTTTTAGACGGGGGTGGATAAATGGTCTAGTAAACAATGGTTTTCACATTTGCTAATATCCATGAAGATTATTATCATTGTGTGATTGTGGTTGTTTTGGGTAAAGCATAAATAAATAATAATACTATATTACTCAACGGTCCAGTTCAACGGCTCTTCCCCTCTCTATATAGTTCTGACTGTTGGTCAATAATCTGCATGCATATAAATTATAACCAGAAATCAAAAGGAAGCGGAGCCGTTTTATATGGGTTTTCTTTACTGTTTTCTCTGTTTTCCTGTCTGTTCTTCTCTGTTCTCTGTTTTCTCTGCTGTCGCTGGTTTTCTCTGTTTCATTCTTTCTCTGTTTCTCTGGTTCTCTCTATCTGTCGCTGTCTCTGTCTCTGTTTCTTTCTGTGTGGCTCTCTCTCTCCGTCTCTCTTTCTGTCCCACTCCGTCTATCTCCGTCTCTCTCTTTCTCTGTTTCCCCGGTTTCTCTCTGTTTCATTCGCCTTCCCTCTCTCTCTTTCTCCATATTTTCCCTATCGCTCTCTATTTTCTCTGCGTTTCTCTCGGATTTGCACTGTTTCTCTTTGTTTTTCTCTCCGTTTCGCTTTCTCTCCTTCACTCTTTCTCTCTTTCTATTCTGTTCTAGTATATCATTGGAGGAAGAGTGAAAGCGATTCGGCCACTGAACGCGGTCGGAACCAGAGAGAGAGGAAGAGAGAGGGAGCGAGAGGTGGGAGAGAGGGGGTAGAGAGGGGGAGAGAGTGAGATATCGAGAGGGAGAGAGATGGAGATGAGAGAGTGCGGAAGAGGGACAGAGGGAGAGGTAGAGAGAGGTAGAGAGTGGGAGAGAGAGGGAGAGAGAGGCAGAGAGAGGCAGAGAGAGGCAGAGAGATGGAGAGAGGGGCAGAGAGAGGGAGAGAGGGGGAGATAGGAGAGAGGGGGAGAGAGAGGGAGAGAGAGGGAGAGACAGGGAGAGAGAGGGAGAGAGAAGGAGAGAGAGGAAGAGAAGGAGAGAGGGAGAGAGGGAGAGAGGGAGAGAGGGAGAGAGGGAGAGAGGGAGAGAGGGGAGAGGTAGAGAGAGGTAGAGGGAGAGGGAGAGCGAAGGAGAGAGAGGGAGAGAGAGGAGAAAGGGAGAGGGATGGAGAGGGAGAGAGAGGGAGAGAGAGGGAGAGAGAGGGAGAGAGGGAGGTAGAGGGAGAGAGATGGAGAGGGCGAGGGAGAGGGAGAGGGATAGGGAGAGGGATAGGGAGAGGGATAGGGAGAGGGAGAAGGGGAGAGGGAGAGGGAGAGGGAGAGGGAATGGGAGAGGAATAGGATGAGAGATATAGATGTAGAGAGAGGGAGGGAGAGGGAGAGGGAGAGGGAGAGGGAGAGGGAGAGAGGCAGAGAAAGGGAGAGAAAGGGAGAGAGAGGGAGAGGGAGAGGGAGAGAGAGAAGGAGAGGGAGAGAGAGCGAGGCGGGGCGGGAGGCGGGTGTAATTGTTACCTGTGATGGCGGATCGAGTTGCTCAGCAGGCTCACCTGGCCCTCCTCCAGGGGATCAAAGACGGACACGCCTGACGCACAGTCACATATGGCGGCCGCCCTCTGTTAAGTCGGCACCAGGCGCCCGCAGAACCTTGCAGCCTCCCGCCTGCCGCGCACCCACTGCGCATGACAGGCAGCGCAGAATCTCCTCAACCACTTCCGCCAAATATAGCTATATTGACATGTAGAGGTGCAGTGAGCATGCGCCACGATGCGAATTGTGCGGGCATTTTAAGGATGACAGAAGAATGTCATTGTCCATTGTCATTGTCATTAGACTGGATTGACACTGGTGGCTTTCTGGTCTATCGGTTGGCGATTTGGTTGAGAATGTTGCAATGTGGGTTTATGTGTGTGTATGTACGTGAAGAGTGTGTGCGCGTATGTGGAGAGGGTGTATGGGTGTGAGTGTGTGTGGAGGTGCATGGTTGTGGTGTGTGGGTGTGAGTGTGGGGGTGGAGGTATGTGTGAGTGTATGGATGTAGGAGTGGGGTGTATGGGTGTGGATGTGTGGGTATTGGTGTAAGGGTGTGGTGTGCGGCTGGACAGATATGTGGGTGAGGGTATGGGTGTGGGTCAGTGTGACTGTCTGTATGGGTGTGGGTGTGTGGATGGGTGGATGTGTGGTTGGGGGTATGGTGTGTAGATGCAGGTGGGTGTGTGACTGGCTGTATGTATCGATGTGTGTGTATGCAGCTGGCTGTATGTGTGTGTGGCTGGCTGTATGTGTGTAAGTGTGGCTGTATGTGTGAGAGTGGCTGGCTGTATGTGTGTGGATTGCTGTATGTGTGTGCAGGTGTGGCTGACTGTATGTGTGTGAGTGTGGCTGTATGTGTGCATGTGGCTGGCTGTATGTGTGTGGATTGCTGTATGTGTGTGGGTGGGGCTGGCTGTATGTATGTGTGTAGCTGGCTCTATTTGTGGGTATGGCAGGCTGTATGTGTGTGTGGCTGACTGTGTGTGTGTGTGGCTGGCTGTATATGTGTGTGTAGCTGTAGGTATGTGTGTGGATGGTTGTATATGTGTGAGTGTGCCAGGCTGTATGTGTATGTTTGTTTGGCTGGCTGTATGTGTGAGTGTGGCTGGCTGTATATGTGTGAGTATGGCTGGCTGTATGTGTGTGAGTGTGGCTGGCTGTATGTGTGTGTGGCTGGCTGTATATGTGGATATGGCAGGCTGTATGTGTGTGGGTGTGGCTGGTTGAATCTATGTGTGAGTGTGGCTGGCTGTATGTATGTGTGAGTATGGCTGGCTGTATGTGTTGGGTGTGGCTGGCTGTATGTGTGCGAGTGTGGCTGGCTGTATGTGTGTGTGGCTGGCTGTATATGTATGTGTGTGTGGCTGGCTGTATGTGTGGGTGTGGCTGGCTGTATGTGTGGGTGTGGCTGGCTGTATGTGGGTGGCAGGTTGCCTGCATGTGTGTGGGTGTGGCTGTCTGTATGTGTGTGAGTATGGCTGGCTGTATGTGTGTGGGTGCGACTGGCTGTATGTGTATGTGTGTGGGTGTGGCTGGCTGTATGTGCATGTGTGTGTGGCTGGCTGTATGTGTGAGTGTGGCTGGCTGTATGTGTGTGTGGCTGGCTGTATGTGTGAGTGTGGCTGGCTGTATGTATGTGTGAGTGTGGCTGTATGTGTGAGTGTGGCTGGCTGGATGTGTTTATTCGAGGCTGGCTGTATGTGTGTGTGAGTGTGGCTGGCTGTATGTGTATGTGTGTGACTGGTTGTATGTGTGTGTGGCTGGCTGTATGTGTGTGTGGCTGGCTCTATGTGTGTGGGTGTGGCTGGCTCTATGTGTATGTGTGTGTGGCTCGCTGTATGTGTGTGGCTGGCTGTATGTGTGAGTGTGGTTGGCTGTATGTGAGTGTTGCTGTCTGGATGTGTGTGTGTGTGGCTGGCTGTCTGTGTGTGTGTGGCTGGCTGTATGTGTGAATGTGGCTGGCTGTATGTGAGTGCGGCTGTCTGTATGTGTGCGGGTGGCTGGCTGAATGTGTGTGAGTGTGGCTGGCTGTATGTATGTGTGAGTGTGGCTGGCTGTATGTGTGTGAGTGTGGCTGGCTGTATGTGTGTGTGGCTGTCTGTATGTGTGTGTGGCTGCCTGTATGTGTGGGTGTGGCTGGCTGTATGGGTGTGCGGCTGGTTGTATGTGTGGGTGTGGCTGGCTGTATGTGTGTGTGGCTGGCTGGCTGTATGTGCGGGTGTGGCTGGCTGTATGTGTGTGTGAGTGTGGCTGCCTGTATGTGTGGGTGTGGCTGGCTGTATGTGTGTGTGAGTGTGGCTCGCTGTATGTGTGGGTGAGTGTGGCTGTCTGTATGTGTGCGGGTGTGGGTGGCTGTATGTGTGGGTGTGGCTGGCTGTATGTGTATGTGTGGGTGTGGCCGTATGTGTGGGTGTGGCTGCCTGTATGTGAGTGTGGCTGACTGTATGTGAGTGAGGCTGGCTGTATGTGTGGGTGATTGTGGCTGTCTGTATATGTGCGGGTGTGGCTGGCTGTATGTGTGTGTGTGAGTGTGAGGGGGTGAGCGTGCAGCCTCGTTCTAGTACATGCCCGCCCGGTACCGCTTTACAATGGGATGCAAGGCGACTTGGGGATGTCACACATGCAGCTGGTACCCGCCTGTGTAACGCTATCTGCCTCATGTGGTCGAGCTCCCTCTTCATGTGGCAATTAGAGAGGTTCCTTCCATAACTGTCCCGCAATGTCTTATATCGCCAGTTTATAACCGATATCTCAGCCGGTCTCTTCGCAAGTCGACAAAGTAAACTCCTCGCCTTAATGCTCTCGTCGAATTTTTGTTTTAATTTTATTCGAAGTGTTTATGTTCCGATCATATTCAAAATTCTAATTTGTGTGGCCGTGTTCATGAGTTTCTTTTGCCGATGTTATATATAACGCTCTTTTGGACAGATATTATTCAATTATATTGAGGATCTTGCATCCAATTGAGTATTCTTTGTAGCTTTAAGTCTAATAAAGTGGACATTCTTTTTGGAAAATATTATGAAAGTATATTATTATTATTCAGTATCTTGCACCCCGTTGACTATTGTTGGTAATTCCTAGTATAATAAAGTGAACATTCTTTTGGACAAATATTAATAAAGTATATTAAGGATATTGCATCCCGGTAGCTATTCTTTGTAGCTTAAAGTGTATTCAAGTGGGCATTGCTAGAATGTTGTTAAATTATAGTGAATATCATATAAGGATTGCAAGTGACCAAATCTTTAAGTTAGGACTAGGTGCATAGTCCACGGAAGTTAAATGTTAGCTAATTGTTATTGGAGGTTTACGTCTGTTGCTTTATACTGCCGTTTGTTTGTCATCTCCGAGGTGGATGTATGAGGTGGGTGGGGTGGGATGGTGGTGGGGGGGTGGGGTGGGGGGATTCGATAGGTTCAAGCATATGAATTCTTTTCATGTGTTTCTGACTAAGCAATTAATCCAACAGAATATATACTTTTTCAACGGCGAGGTCTTGGTACACGAGCCATAAACATTTCTGATATACAGTAAAACCTCCCTAATCGACCACAGATCGACCACTCCTCTATATCGATCGCTTTATTTGGGTCCCAACAATACCATTGTAACCATATTCCCTAAACCGACCACCTCCATACATGGGCCGCTTAAATTAGGTCCCAAGGTCGGTCGATTTAGAATGGTTTTACTGTATATGTAATGGATAACGCATTATGCGAGTATAAAAATACGAAAGAGAACTGTTGTAAGTATTGATATTAATTGATATTACTGATAGTATCGATATTGCCGATATTGTTATACTCCGTAAGACTGCGCTCCAGACCGGTGGCGCCACCTGCGGCCCACCTCTCCTCCACCGGATGTCGACAAGTATCAGTATTTGCTTTTGTTTCTAGTCTTGGAATGATTTGTAGCTGATAAATGTGTGGTTGTTTGTTGTTTCTCTTCATTTGTCTTCCTCTACATGGACAATGCATCATGGGAGTTCATGGGAGTGCCGAGGCCACAAGCACTGGGCGTTTACGGAGGTAGAACAGGGGTTATACAGCTAATACTATTATTACTAATACTATTAGTGCCGGCAGGGACTGGTCTCGACCCAGTCAGTGACATACCATGGAAAACGCTTGTTTACACATGTTTGTGGCTATCTGGATTATGAAGACAAAATGTACTTAGCCTGATCCTAATTGAGCAATGCAGGATTTATTAATTTATTATATTGATAAATATCCATAAAGTGACACATATACAAACATATCTTTACTAGTATACATAGTTTTACGTCCTAGCAACAATTAAGGTCATATCAGGACGGCTATACATAGTTAATAATCTAGTATATATAAATATGGGACCGGGCGCAGTGACCGAATCGATAGAGCGCAAGCCTCCCATGTGGGAGATCAGGAGTTCAATTCCCTGGTGAGTCAAACCAATGACGTACACAATTGATACTTGTCGCTTCCTAGCCAGGCACTCGGCATTATTAGGATTGGGCCAGGACTGGTTAGGTCAATGTCAGGATAATGTGACTGAGTGGGATATTAGGTCAAGGTTCTGATGGCCTGGTCTTCCAGTAGGGCAGTAGGCCTACTATAAAGTCGCCATGAGTGCACACTGTCACAAATCGGTACCCATCCTGATATGACCTCAGATGTTGCCCGGACATAAAACTCCAACAACCAACCAACTATAAATATGGGGTGACGAGAACAAATTGCAACTGCAAGTGAGGGAAGCATGGACGCCCCCTAGAGGAAGGTGGGTGAGGGGGGGGGGGTGTGACCTCTAGGCGGAAGAGCTGTGAACCCACACCCGGCCCAGAGGGGGGGGGGGGTGCAGGAAGAGCCATTGTGTACTGCCTTATCTTTACTTGTGATAAGGGTAGCTTATTACACTATCCGTACATCGGACTGCGATCAATAAGGAATGGGTTCTATATTACTCATGCACGGTTATATATATATATATAATATATATATATATATGGATAGTGATAATCCCATTATCGCAAGTAATAAGCTCTCGAATGTCCCCTCCCTCTCCCCCCGCTCACGTGGTAGGGTGGGGAATGGGGGGTCCGGCATGCACCTTAACGGCCCCCTGCATGGGGCGCAATATGCTACTCGCTTGGAAGTTATATATATATATGAGCCTGTCTCAAAAGGTGTAACTCTTCTTTTTTTTGGTCCATTGTAACGATTGACACAAAACAGCACATAAACGGATACACTGAAAACACAAGGACATTTGCTTCAAATCAATATGTGTTCTATTGGGAATATAAAACACCATGTAAATAACAAATGAGTTTATCCTGAGCAAATGCATAAATAGATAATATGTTGATCGTTACAATGGTCAAAGTTTTGTCCCATATTGCTTAGCACCTTCTGAGACAGTCTCATATGCAAGTAGGGGAACCGAATGGTTGATTATAACTTATAGTGTTGCAGATTGCCGTAGGTGGCGCCACACTAGGTTTAAGCTGCGCGACACGACAGAGCTATTCCGCAGAGACAGTAATGTGCAACAGTGGGAGGATCCTACTCGTTATTTTTCTATTTACATAATCAACTACACAAGACATAATACATATACACTCATTAAGCTCCTAAATAATATTTGATAGTGCATTTACAATTGCAGTACATGCTGTGTAAGTCATTTACCCAGTTAGAGAAATGGATATGGGTTTCTCACGTTCAAATTCATACTAAAATACATTGCAATGCAAAATTCTGATATATTTCAGAGACAAAGGCATTTCTTAGAACACACTATCAACATAGAATGGACAATTATATGTAAGCTAATAACTATTTAATATATTGTTTTTTCTTGCTTGTTTATTGTTTTACGCCCTAACACCATATATGATCACATCAGGACGAGTATATAAATATAAATATATCTGTCTATATATTATAGTCTCACTAATACTAGATGGTATAATAAATGGTATGCGGGTATTGCAATACCTCAGGGAGTTTGACGCCCCTGCCTTGCAGAGTTGTAAACCACTGCCTTGTGGTACAGGTTCTTGACAGAACCGAAGGCTAAGGGAGCAAACCCTGAACAGAAAACCACGTCATTGTGGCAGCATTAAGGGTGGTTGATGTATGGAACTCCCAAAATCTCCCGACCAGCCACTGCAGGGACAAATAGTTTTGCGCCTGTCTGGACTTGTTCTTGCCAGAGTGAATCCTCTATTTGCTCCCCGAGAGAGTGCCGCTGGTAACTTGCAAAAACCAGCAGCACTTCAACACTTTTGCAGGCAGCTTTCATGAAATGCGGAGAGTGGCAGTCAAGTAATGAAAGCAGTCTTTGTCGCATCGCGACCGACAGCATGATGATGATGATGAATACTAGTAATAGGAATCCTTTCACAAAATTATCTCATTGTAAATAACCTATGTTTAATTTTCACCCAATTCAGTATGTAATTAAAAAAGATGTAGTCATGAGATATGAACAGTAATGTCTGTTCTTTCAAAACAAAAAAAATCACAGTAGAAAAGGCCGACCCGGAAACTGAGTTCGCCACGCACCTAATCACCTTTCTTCGACGCGAGGACGATCCTTTTAATTCTGGGGGAAGTTGGTGATTTTAAGGATGCCACTCAGCCTTACTCGAGGGGTATAATGATGGCCTGGCCTGAGACCGGTGGCGCGTCCTGCCCACGTGACCTTCAAACGGACAGCTTCGTGACGACTTCGCTTGCAAAACTTTCATCTGCCTTCGTGACGAGTCGGGGTAAGGTACGCCGCCGCCTAACAAGGTGGCGCCACCGTCGGACAAGTTGCATTCTCAGAGGGGGATTTGGGCAGACGCACCGCCTCATTATTGGACACGGAGAGGTAATTAGGTTGAACTGCGGGGACGGCCGCCAAGGGAGGGTGTGGGGCATGCTGGGAGTTTTGGAGGGAGGCATGACGGGGGAGAGGGAGGGAGATGGGGGTGAGGGGAAGAGAACGGGAGGGGATGGGAGGGGAAGGGGAGGGGAGGAGAAGGGGAGCGGGAGGGGAAGGGGGATGGAGAGGGGAGGGGGAAGAACGATGGGGGAGGGGGTGAGAGGAGAGGAAGGGAGAGGGAGGGGAGGGGATAAGAGGGCATGAGGGAGGGGGGAATGGGAGGGAGGTGGAGGTGGAGGGGAGGAGAGGGCGAGGGGAAGGGGAAGTGGGAGGGGAGGGAACGGGGAACAGGGATGGGGGGAGGGGGGGGGGGTTGGAGGTGGAGGGGGAACGGGAGAGAGAAGGGGAGGGGGTAGAGAATGGGAGCGGGTAGAGGAGAGTGTGCTTCCTTTGCTGAAGGGGTCAGAGGGTTTAATGACTTGTGGTGACTTTATATTCTGTGTTCCTTTTTGTGGCTCGGCGAACCGGAAATGACCTCATTAAGTAACGGTTTGGCACCGGCCTTGTCACTGACCTCTGCGCGTGGAGCCTGTACGAGAGGTCAATGCGCTCACCACCACGCGGCCACAATTAGAGATGTCTGTTTAAAACCCACCACAAGCAGGGTATGCCGATAAAGACGCTTGGAGCAACTGGAGCATTTGAGTTGAGTTGAGTTTTACTTAAGGCTGCATAATCCGATGAAGTATCACAATTTCAAAGCCAAAGCAATTATCTAGATTTGATTCTAAATCTACATCTAACTTAAACACTGATGCACCTATTAAACATTTGCTTCTGCACAGAAGGGAATGAAAGCTTGAAAGCTGCCTGCAAAAGTGTTGAAGTGCTTCTGGCTTTTGCAAGTTACTAGCGGTACTCTCTCGGGGAGCAAATAGAGGTTTCACACCGGCAAGAACATGTCCAGACAGGCGCAAAACTATTTGTCCCTGCAGTGGCTGGTCGGGAGATGCTGGGAGTTCCATACATCAACCGCCCTTGATGCTGCCACAGTGACATGGTTTTCTGTACAGGGTTTGCTCCCTTAGCCTTCGGTTCTGTCAAGAACCTGTACCACAAGGCAGTGGTTTACAACTCTGCAGGGCAGGGGCATCAAACTCCCTGAGATATTGCCATACCTGCATACCAGCATACCAGCTGACAGAATTAATGACAGGGTGTGCTAATAATCACATGTTCATGGTGGAAGTTGTGAGTGTGAGTACAGAAGGGAATACTGAGTCAATTTAACAGAACATGTTACTGCAGAGGCCTATGGTGTCAGAATTTTGGCGGGTTTGCCAACACTAATTTAACATGTTTGCACATCAAGGATCTCAAAAGTTAGCCATTTACAATAAAAGTTACTTCAAACTAAAGTAAAGTAGATTATAATGATCAATTCCATATATTTATCTCAGAAAAGTGACAGAAACCCAAACCATCGGATGATGCAACTTTAACCACATACACGTAGTAAGGTCAGTCATTACATGGCTCCCCCGAGGGGTGTTCTTCCAACCGAGCAAACAATATTACATTCTGGAGCCCTGAGCATGGGCGACACAATGTATGGCCACGCACCCTCAGCTCTTATTAGGTAATATCACCAAGGGCATTGACCAAGCTGAGGTCTGCCAGCAAGTGTTCACCCTCTAATTTCACTTCCGCACTGGAACGGAGAATGTAAACAGCGCATATATTATAAGACTGTTTCACTTCACGCTATGCTTAAGGGAGAATTGCTATATTTGTGTTCAAACTGTAATTTTGGTATTCTACTCCTATCATACCATTTCTGTATTGTTGTTCTATGCGTTGCTATGTTTTTCTGAGGAAAAACCATGTTAGCAAGTGTGCATCTTTTAAACAAATATTTTAATTGAAAAGGGCGTCTTACCCCCCGGCCTGGGGAACGACGCCCCCGGGGACATCTTTCCTCAGTAATGAAACCTTCAATTTTAATAGAACAAGAAACAAGATCTTTACTCAAACACTTAACATGATCTTGTATCAAATAAGTGTGTATGGATAATGTTTTTAACAGCTTACATGATGTCCTATGTTAGTGTTAAACAAAATCTATTTCAATTTGTGATTTTGATCTTATATAAATTGAGCAACACATTAAAATTACTCAAGGGACATGGAAATTAAATGCACATCCGGAACATCATTTTAACATACACAACGAATACAAACAAGATTTTATTTATTATATTTAAGAAGAAAAAAATAGTATGCCGTGCAAGAAATGAGGGGTGGGGAGGGGGGGGGGGCTTTATGCCCCACACCAAAGAGATGCGTCTTGCCCCACAATATAGATGAGTACATAAGTATCCATATATATCAGAAGACATGTTTTCGCCACCATGTTGGAACACTAATTTAAAGTAGATGGATGAATGATGCATATTCAATCAATTTCTGATTCATATACATTATCTTTGTCTTTTCACTACACCATTTATGACTTAGAATATTTACATAAAACAGCTATAATAACATGAAATGCATGTATTTTATTAACCAATGATTTTTTTGTGCGTGTGCTTTTGTACAGTGTTATTGCCAGGTGTTCACATCATATTCCTTCAGTGGAAAACATCAGGGAGTTTGCAGGGACTGAGTAATTAGCAGGGGGCGTCTTACCCCGAAGGGGCGTCTTACCCCGAAGGGGCGTCTTACCCCTCCCTTCCATTGAGGCTCGAATGTACTGAGACAGCTTTTGTACGAGTGGCCTTCTCTATTGTTAACAGGTGGTCAACAGGAAGGAGTTGGATCAAGGTTGCATGCACATGCGTTATGTTGCAATCCGAAATGCACAATGCGTAATGCGAAAAGGAGAAATGGCTGTGTATAAATATGAATGAGCCTGGTTCCATATGCAGGCATGTATAGTGTGTGAAATTACATTGCTCCTATAGTGTAAACCAACACGTTACCGTGTATTTGAAGCCTAGCAAGATATGCTTCAGGATCAACCGCCTTTACAGTATCCACCCACTTACGCGTTACGCTGATGCATGCTGCGTGATGCATGACTTATGACACTTGGAACATGACACATAACAATGCCGCGTACTGCGTGATGCATGCATACATACTGCATGTCTGTCACATGTTGTATGATGGTTGTCGCATTATGCATGTCGCATGATGCATGACAGTGACGCATGCCGCATGTCGCATGCCGCCTCCCGCCTTCCACATGACGCACTACGCACTACATACTACGCATTGCACACTGCGCACTACGCATGACGCATGTGTGTAATCTTAGTTTCAGTATCTGGGCTTAACCTGTTTGATGTTGGTCTATTACTATTTGTCAGTCGGGATCAAACTGGGACTCTTTCCTGAGCAGTCGCCTAAACCCAATGCCTTCCGCTCGCCCAAAGAGGCGAAAGGCATTGGATTAAGTCTACTTTCAATTCTACATACATTATTACATTATGCATTGTTCGTATAACTTTGTATATAGGTAAACATGCAATTTAAAGCTCACCTCACATTAGCCGATAGTTTGAACTTGGGTCGGTAATCGGCAACCCTATTCGCAGATTACACTGAAAGGGAAGGGCTGATGTGAACATTGATTGATTGGTGGGTTATGGCCTAACGCCGTGTCGGAAGCAAATGCGTCATTTACGGCGATATGATGCGATATCGGCAATAGAAAGTTTTTCGGTAAGACTGACACAGGCATTTGGTAGCTGTTCGTGAGGTTTGGCGTGCAGTGTTCGTGCCACCCGCGATATTTATTTTGAGATGGGTGTTGAACAAGATACAGACAAACTAGATGGTTGCTGAATGGGATACACACAACTTCCACGATTTATACTTACATAATTCTTATATATATCACATATATACATATATTGTAAATATACTTTATTCATTGAATAACATCTGTCGTCATCGCCCTGGCACTGGTCTTCCGGCCATAATAATTAAAGCCACATTCTCAAACTTCTAATCGATGCAGAATACTGAATTCCAAATCCCCGATCAAGAAACTCCAAGTCAAATTATCGGCTGGTGTGCGGCAGGCCATAGCGAGATGCCACATGCAGATGGGGGAATTATAGCCTGCATGCATGCAGATCGTTAAGCACGTCGTTACATATCCACACCACATCATACACGACTAGAACGCAGGTGCTTCCCGCTGCAAGCTCTCTTCGTCTGCCACAAAAGACCATGTTGTTGCTTTCAGAATCTATTAAAGACACCCCCTCCGCTCTATCCTTCCCCCGACCCCCCCCCCCCCCCCCACACCCTTCCTTCGTTACTTTCAGGGAATCTATTAAAGACACACACACACACCTTACCTCCCTCCCACTGACCCCCCTCCCCACACACACGCATACACTCCCTCCATCCAGATCATATTTCCATCTGTGCGTTCCAAATTACCTGGACACTCAATCTGTCTTTTGTGCCCACAGAAATCTGTGGACGGCGGCCTCTTTTTGTTGGCTTTATATTTGCTGGACTTGTGCCCGCGCAGCGGCACCCATTCAGGACGCGGAGCGATCTGCGGCCCCCCCCCCCCCCCACCTCCCACACTCCCCACTGCCGGTGGCTGCCAATCGGCTGTGCATTAATTACACGTAGATTACCAATGAAAAGAATGAAAGAACCCCCACCCCCCTCACATACACAAGAATCATCGAAAGCCGCCATCACCGCATGTTGTCACGTGGTTAAAGATAAGGCCCGATAATAAGAAGATGGTTGGTTATTGGAGTCTTACGTCCTGGTAACATCAAAGGTCTTATCAGGACGGGAATAAGAAGAGAATGGTACCACTCACTACCAGGGAGGCTGGCTGGCTGCATTCTGATGAAACAGATTCATGTGGGGTGGGGGGAGAAGGGGGGGGGGAGGTGGGGGGATAGTTTTAGAAATTGCGTATTGCAGCAAATAACAGAACCGCGATGCAGTTGGAATATGTGTGATTACATTGCATTCAACTGATTAATAATGCACTCCGTTGAATGCCTTCTCATTTTGAAACGTCCTACCACCATACACACGTCCTACCACCATACACACATTACCTCGTCAAACACATGTCCTACCACCATACACACATTACCAGTCATACACACGTCCTACCACCACACACACATTCCCTTGTCATCCACACACCTATCACCACACACACATTACCTCGACATCCACAAGTCCCACCACCAAACACACATTACCTCATCATACACACGTCCCACCACCTTACACACATCACCTTATTATCCACATGCCCTATCACCACACACACATTACCACGTCATACACACGTCCCACCACCATACACACATTACCTCGTCATACACAAGTCCTACAACCATACACACACCCTACCACCATACACACATTCCCTTGTCATACACACATCCTATCACCACACACACATTACCTAGTCATACACATGCCCTACCATCATACACACATTACCTCATCAAACATACATCCTACCACCACACACACATTCCCTTATCATCCACACGTCCTATCACCACACACACATTACCACGTCATACACACGTCCCACCACCATACACACATTACCTCATCATACACAAGTCCTACAACCATACACACACCCTCCCACCACACACACATTCCCTTGTCATACACATGTCCTATCACCACACACACATTACCTAGTCAGACACCCCTCCTACCTTTATACACACATTACCATGTCTTACACACATCCTACCACCATACACACATTACCACGTCATGCACACGTCCTACCACCATACACACAATACCTCACCATACATGCGTCCTACCACCATAGACAAATTACCTTGTCATACACATGTCCCACCACCATACACACATTCCCTTGTCATCCACACATGCTATTACCACACACACATTACCATGTCATACATACGGTAATGTCCCACCACCATACATACACATGTCCCACCACCATACACGCATCCCACCACCACACACACATTACCCCATCATACACAAGTCCTACCGCCATACACACATTACCTCATCATACATACGTCCTACCACCATACACGCGTCCTACCACCATACATACAGTACCTTGTCATACATACATCCTACCACCATACACACGTCCTACCACCACACACACATCACCTTGTCATACACACATCCTATCACCACACACACATTACCTCGTCATACACACGTCCTACAATCATACACACATTAACTTGTCATCCACACGTCCCACCACTATACACACATTACCTTATCATACACATGTCCCACCACCATACACACATTACCTCGTCATACACACGTCCCACCGCCGTACACACATTACCACGTCATACACACGTCGCACCACCATACACATATTACCTCATCATACACACGTCATACCACCACACACACCATGCTTTTATAAAACGCATAATCTGCAAGATCCTTTTAAAAATGTGAAAGGTTTGTTTGTTGGGATTTTACGTCCTATCAAATCTAAGGTCATATCAGGAAGGGAAATGTGAAATGTGATTATTTCAAATGAGAAAGGTCAAATAACCATTGAATTTCTGAAAACAGCCGGACTGTCCACATTTCTATGATTTCTCTAAGAGCTTTTCGCTTGTATACTTTTAACTTCTACATAGACAAATATTTGTAAAACATATAAACTCTTACACGTATTTCTAGCCTCTTGTCTTTTACTTATTTGTTGAGTGATATCGCCGAGTTCATAAAGCAAACAACATCTCGCCATGAACATTAGTCATAATTGCCGACATGGTGTAAAACCTCCAAAATCACTCACTCCAGATATGCATACACACATAACGACATACCCCACGACCTGGCAATGAGGCAGTTGGCTACACACAGTGAGGCGTGAGTGCGCACACAGGGCCCCACCTATTTGAGCGTTGTGCGTTATGTGCTGAATGGAATACACTTGGCTGTACATGGCGTGTGTACCAGCGGACATTTCAGCCTGGAGTAAAGTTGAGGTTTCCCCCTTTTTCCCTAGGCAGCTCGGCCGACTGCCGCCGACACGCACCGGGCTCGCCTTACCCGCGTTCACACTGTCGGGTATTGTGTTTCAGAATCGTGATCCCCACAAGACATGACCCCCTCCCCAAAACCCTCATTCTTTCTTCTTCTTTCTTTTCTTGGCTTTGTCACGTGGGGTTTGAGTGCTTCCTACAGTGTTTTCAAAACATGAAGATGGGGTAGACACTCGTGAACACACAACAAAAGGGATGTGAGGATGACGACATGGAACCTACATATTTGAACCAATAAAGAAAAATATAGGAAAAATAGAATATAGAAAAATATAGAAGAATATAGAAAATATAGAAAGATAAAGAAAAATATAGAGAAATATAGATAACTATAGAAAAATATAGAAAAATATAGATAAATATAGACAAATATAGATAAATATAGAAAAATATAGAAAAATATAGAAAGATATAGAAAAATATAGAAAAATATAGATAAATACAGACAAATATAGAAAAATATAGAAAAATATAGAAAAAATATAGAAAGATATAGAAAGATATAGAAAAATGTAGAAAAATATAGAAAAATATAGAAAAATATTGAAAATATAGAAAAATATAAAAACATATAGAAAACTATATAATAAATATTTTATTTGTTAAAAAGGGCAATGGTCAGTCATTCAAGGTGACACATATTTATGTGATCTGATAGTAAAGTCCTGGAACCTATGCATTAGAATATAAGGGAAATATTGAGCTGAAGAGCAGGATTCGAACCCACACTTCTTGCTACTTTGGAGCCAGCGTGCTAATCATTACACTACCTAGTCTCCCTGATCAATCACTATATCCACACCTGCTACTCCTCGCCCGACAGGTCAGTGTATAGTGCTACAATACTCTTAGTTTGTTGAAATGAACACGAAATAATACTAGGACATGAGTGTTAAATGTTAATTTAGATTCCAATTGGAAATGAGGATTAATAATATTGTACGTTACACTTGAAAATGAGTATTAAATGCTAAAGTACGCTCCACTTATAAATGCGTATTAAAAGCTAATGCAGACTATATTTGTGCACTTTGTACTGGCACACGTTTATTGATAATACAAAAAACACCTGACTACCGCAACATTTAAGTATCCAGAATTATAGGCTTCAAGGATAGTTATTATATTCAATTAGATGTCTTAATCGAAATTGTTATTAAATCAGATAATTATCCAACACCTGTCCTTCCAAATATAAAACCAATAATTGCATCAAATATAATCTAATGACGACCATGATAAATGACGGTATTTTTATGCGATGGTCTAATCGGTAAGAGCGCCGGCATTCCGTGCGGAAAGTCTGGAGTTTGAAACATAGCCGAGCCAAACCAGTACACTTACACAATTGATACCTGTCACTACCTAGTCTGGCGCTCAGCATTGCTAGGATAGGGCAAAGAATGGTTAGCTCAGTATCAAGATAATGTGACTGAGTGGGATATCAGGTCATGGCGCTGGCGGCCGAGTCTCCCAATGGGGCAGCACTACATTGCCATGAGTTTGCACTGTCCCAAGTCGGTACCAATCCTGATTTTACCTTGTATGTTGTTCGAAAGTAAATCCCTAACAAACAGTACGTGCGTAGGTGTGGGGGAGGTGTGTGTGTTGGTGTAGGTGTGTGTTTCAGTGGCTATGGGCGGATGAATAGGTGGGGGTACGCCTGTCTGCCTTAATAGGTATGAGTGCATGTGTTGTACTGGTGTGTGTGTTGCTGGGGTGGGGGTGTGGGTAGGGGTCAAGGCCGTACGCATGGGTGTGGATGACGTAGGTGTGTGCTGGTGTGTTTCATTGGATGTTAGAATGATGTAGAGTATAATGACAATACTGACATAGATCGATGGCTTTGAGTTTCTGTCATTTTTTAAATAGATAAATATAGTAGATTGATATATACTCTACTTCTCCTTAGTTTTGAAGTAATTTTCAATTAAAAATGACTAACTTCTGAAATATTTGAAACCAAACACCAATATTAAGTAACATTGGCATCCTGTGCAATTTCTTATCGGTTATATTAAATTGACTGACCAAGTATCTAAGTATGTCCTTCTATGGAACAACAAGTACTGAATAAGTGCACTAGTATTTAAGTTAGATATGTAGGTTGAAATCTAGATAAGTATTTTGGTTTTGAAAAATTTGATGCTTTTTTTCGGACTACAGTAAAACCTTCATAACCGACCACCTCCACAGATTGACTACTCCCCTATATCGATCGCTTTATTTGGGTCCCAACAATATTATTTTAACCATATTCTAACTCCCTAAACCGACCGACTCCCTAAATGGACCACTTAAAGTCGGTCCCAAAGTCGATCGATTTAGAGAGGTTTTACTGTATACAACTTTGAGGAACTCCGTGACATCGTGGTTGTGAAACCATGGCAACTTGTGGGGCGAGTGTGTAAATAAATCTTGGTAAATGACAGTCCTGGTTAGGCGTCCAACATTTTATAAAAGGGATGACTGTGTGGTATTTACTGCGCTGGAGAATCAGTCACCAGTACTGTGGGAAATGGCGCTACTGGTCATTTAGCTTAGTACACTATGGGCGTATTCGATTAATCAACTCGGGTCACCTGAATCACTTTTTGGCGCATGCGCAGACTCTATATCTTCGGGTTGGATAATAGAACACGCTCGGGGTGGAAACAAATGGTGGCTTAATCCAAAACTTTAATTTAGTTTTTTAATAACCGATATCCCTACAGCAAAATAGGATTTAAAGTATTTTATGATTGCATAGTTTTGTTATATTTCCATTTCATTATTACAACAACAAAAAAAGCTTTAAAAACACACGTAGGACTTTCACTGGTAGCTGTTATCCTAAAGGTACGGCATGGCATACCAGCACAAATGTGACGTCATCGCTCATAGCCAACCCCAGCCAAGAGGTGGGTTACTGGGGTCGAGTCGTTTTGCACACGGCACGTGTATTCTTCAACTCCACTCTCGGTGTTCGATTTGAAATTCTAACGACTCAGGTGACCCGAGTCGCCCGGGTCGTGTTATTCGAATACGGCCTATAGGATGGGGAGAGGGGAAGATGGAGAGGGTGAGTGCCTGTTTGTTTGTTGGGGTTTCACGTCCAGGCAACATTTAAGGTCATTTAAGGTTGTGACAGTGCAGATTCATCTCGACTTCATAATGCTGCCGCATATGTACTAGTAGACTAGGCCTCTGGCACCATAACCCGATTTCCCACTCAGTCATATTATCCTGACACTAAATGAACTAGTTCTGGCCATATCTTAGTAATGCCAAGCAACAGTCTAGGTAGAGACCAGTATTAATTTTGTAAGTCATTGGATTGATTTTTTTTTTTTGTTCTTGAAGATTTATACTGCCTATCATGGATAAGTCTGAATAGACTTGTTTTCACCATTAGACAGATTGTCGATAGAAAGCCTGAATCTATAGCACATAGACATGGTATGAGAGCAACTGGCCTTTGATGTCACTGTAAGTTATACACAGCGGTGGAAATCCAAATTGGCAGAGATGGGGGCACCGGGAATCGAACCACCGACCTTCAGATTAGGAGTCCGACCTAGAAAAGAGTCAGACACTCTAACCACTCCGCCACAGAGAACATTGATTCGGCCGAGTTTTCAAACTCCAGACTTTCCGCACGGGAACCCTACACTCTACCGATTCGGCCAGCGTGTCTGACCCGAGGAGGAGAAGGAAGTGGACCAGGAAGAAGAGGGAGGAAGAATAGCAGGAAGAGAAGAAGAAAGGAGGAGAATGGTGGAAGGGAAATGGAAGGAAGGGATGGAAGAGAAGAAAGGAGCAGAGGGGAGGAAGGGAATGGGGAGAAGGGGATTTGTTTGTTTGTTGTTTTACGTCCTAGCAACATCTAAGGTCATATCAGGATGGGTACCGACTTGTGACAGTGCGCACTCATGGTGACTTTATAGTGCTGCCCCACTGGAAGACCAGGCCACCAGCACCACGACCTGATATCCCACTCAGTCACATTATCCTGACACTGAGCCAACTAGTCCTTGCCCTATCCTAATAATACCGAGCACCTGGCTAGGAAGCGACAAGTATCAATTTTTAAGTCATTGGTTTGACTCGACCAGGGTTCGAACCCACGACCCCACGATCTACCAACACGGCACACGGAAGCTCTAAGTCTAACTCAATCGGCCATCCCGTCTGGTCTGTCAGAAAGGGAAGGAACGGAATGGGAAGGAGGGGTAGAAGAGGAGTAGGAAGAGAACAACTAGGAGGGGGAGGAAAGGGTAGAAGAGGAGCAGGAAGAGGAGAAGAAATGAGGAGAGGAAGGAAGGACTTGGGGAGGAGGGGGTGAAAAAGGTCAACAGGGTTAAAGAAGGATTTGGCAAGTGGAGGTGGGAAGGGTTGCGGCTAAGGAGTGGCTGGTTCTAGGGTTACAAAGCCTGGAATAGAGGGGACATTACTGCAGTATTGTACCACATTGCACACTACCAGTTCAGTGCCACCCCAAATATTCACCCCCACACTTTGTAGGACGATCAGGCAGCAGTATAGGTGGTTAACATTCCTCATTGACATGGTTTGTTCAAATCATTGCTAAAAATTGTTTTACTGGAAAACTAGTGTCTAGGCCGTGAGAGATGCGTTATTTAGAATAATAAAAGCTATTTACAAACACAACACCGTGGAATGATTCGCAAGTGCCGAGCCCGACAAGTAGTCGATAGATGATGTTGTTGTAGTCCAATAATACATATAATTCTACTAGTACTACTACCGGCAATAACCCGCCCCGAGCACGCCGGGAGGTGTTGGGTTGGGGGTGGTCGGAGGAGACCGCTCGCTGCCTGCACCGACGCCCGGGGCCCCCTTGTCGTGGGTGCCGGTGCCTGGGTGCCAGTGCCCGGTGCCCGGGTGCCGGGTGCCGGGTGCCGGGTGCCGGGTGCCGGTGCCCGGGTGCCCGGGTGCCCGGGTGCCCGGGTGCCCGGGTGCCCGGGTGGCCGGGTGCCCGGGTGCCCGGGTGCCCGGGTGGCCGGGTGGCCGGGTGGCCGGGTGGCCGGGTGGCCGGGTGCCCGGGTGCCCGGGTGCCCGGGTGCCCGGGTGCCCGGGTGCCCGGGTGCCCGGTGCCCTGTGCCCGGTGCCCGGCTCCCGGCGCGGCTCCCCCGGCCGGCTCCCCCGACGCGGCTCCCCCGGGGCGGCTCTCCCGGGGTGGTGGCGACTGCTCACGGGGCTCGCTTACTGCGCATGTCTCTCATGTGGTTTGTACCGTGCTGTCGCGGTCTGGGGACCACGACCACGTGATCACCCTTGCCTCCTCTTCCCTCTAGTAACCCTCCTTCCTTCTTCCCTTTCCCCCTTCCCCCCTTCCCGCCGCTGGCCCGTCACACCTGCGGGGCTGCGTGACGTCGGCCTTTGACCAGCTGAGCGCTGACCGGCGCCAACATGCTTCCCTGCCAGGATAGAGACAGCCTGCTAGATCAGGCGTATACGGTGCAGCAAGCCCCGGGGGGCGGGGCGGGGCGGGGCGGGGCGGGGCGGGGCGGGGCGGGGCGGGGCGGGGAGGGGATGGGTGGGGATGGGTGGGGGGATGGGCGGGGAGGGGAGGGGATGGGCGGGGAGGGGATGGGTGGGGTGGGGAGGGGCGGAGAGTGGATGGGTGGGCGGGGGAGGGGAGGTAATGGGTGGGGATAGGCGGGGATGGGCGGAGGGGCGGTGAGGGGCGGGGATGGGCTGTGAGGTGCGGTGAGGTGCGGTGGGGGTGAGGGGCGGTAGGGCGCGATGAGGGGGCGGTGTGTGGTGGTGAGGGGTGGTGAGGGGCTGTGAGGGGCGGTGAGAGGCGCGGAGGGGGGCTGGTGGGCGGTGAGGGGCGGGGAGGGGCGGTGAGGGGGGTGGTGAGGCGGGGAGGGGATGAGTGGGCGGGGAGGGGCGGTAATGGGTGGGGATAGGCGGGGATGGGCGGAGGGGCGGTGAGGGGCGGGGATGGGCTGTGAGGTGCGGTGAGGGGCGGTGAGGGGCGGTGATGGGCGGTAAGGCGCGATGAGGGGCGGTGTGGGGGCGGTGAGGGGTGGTACGGGGTGGTGAGGGGCGGTGAGGGGCGTTGAGGGGGGCTGGTGGGCGGTGAGGGGCGGTGAAGGGGGCTGATGGGCGGTGAGGGGCGGTGAGGGGCGGTGAGGGGCGGTGAGGGGTGGTGAGGGGTGGGGAAGGGTGACCAGGTGTGTTTGGAGAGGCTTAGGGAGGTTGCAGAGGTGTGAGGAGGTATGAGGCGGTGTAGGAATGTTTGGGAATGAGAATGGACGAGATGGATGAACGGGGCTTTGAGATGAATAAGGAGGTGTGGGGAGGTGTGGTAAGGCTTGGGGGTGGGTGAGGAGGTGTGGAGAGGTGTGGAGAGGTGTGAGGTGGTTTGAGGATGGGTCATACCCGCACTAGTTATACATGCACTAGTGTGTACCTGTACTAGTATGTACATGCACTAGTGCATACCTGCACTAGTTATACATGCACTACTGTATACCTGTACTAGTATGTACATGTACTAGTGCATACCCGCACTAGCTATACATGCACTTCTGTATACCTGTACTAGTATGTACATGTACTAGTGCATACCCACACTAGTTATACATGCACTAGTGTATACCTGTACTAGTATGTACATGCACTAGTGCATACCCGCACTAGTTATACATGCACTACTGTATACCTGTACTAGTATGTACATGCACTAGTGCATACCCGCACTAGTTATACATGCACTTCTGTATACCTGTACTAGTATGTACATGTACTAGTGCATACCCGCACTAGTTATACATGCACTAGTGTATACCTGTACTAGTATGTACATGTACTAGTGCATACCCGCACTAGTTATACATGCACTACTGTATACCTGTACTAGTATGTACATGCACTAGTGCATACCCGCACTAGTTATACATGGACTTCTGTATACCTGTACTAGTATGTACATGTACTAGTGCATACCCACACTAGTTATACATGCACTAATGTATACCCGCACTAGTTATACATGCACTTCTGTATACCTGTACTAGTATGTACATGTACTAGTGCATACCCGCACTAGTTATACATGCACTAGTGCATATCTGCATTAGTGCTCAGCAGTGCTTGTGTATACCTTTACTAGTGTGTAAACAAAGTAATGAAACTGCCCCTTCATTAGAGTACACCAGGTTGCACTTGAGTTTCAGAGACTGATGCTAAGGAAGGTTGTCTTCTTTTCCAATGTGACACATCTGGTAAGTCACAAACGTTGGTTGTTACTGATTACCTGACGGGAACAAAGGGAATGGGTCAGCACAGGTGAGCATTGCAGTGGTGGGGTTATGTGCTGCTGTTGCGTTACCATGGCATTACTATGGCATTACTATGGACTTAGGTTTTGTTTTGGGCATTATTATGTCATTTATATGTGCTATTGCGTTACTATGGCGTTACTATGGCGCAACTGTGGTGTTACTATGGCGTTAGCATACTATGGCGCTTACTATGGCGCTACTATGGCTACTAGGCGTTATGGCGACTAGCGTACTATGGCGTCTATGCGCTACTATGGCGCTACTATGGCGCTACTATGGCGTTACTATGGCGATGCTATGGCGCTACTATGGCGTTACTATGGCGTTACTATGGCGCTGCTACTATATGGACTTGGTACTATGGGTACGCACTATGGCTATGGCGTTACTATGGCGCTACTATCGTTATAGGCTACTAGGCGTTACGGGGCGCTACTATGGCATTACTATGGCGCGATTATGGCGCTACGATGGCGCGATTATGGCGCTACTATGGTGCGGTTATGGTGCTACGATGGCGCGATTATGGCGCTATGATGGCGCGATTATGGCGCGATTATGGCGCTACAATTGCGCTACAATTGTAATGTTACAATCTACCTCAGTGTAGTTTGAAGTGACTTTTATTTTGAAGGGCTAACTTTGGAGATATTTCAAGTGACAACATACAAAATTACACCAATAACAGGTCCTGTTAAATTGACTTAGTATTCCATTCTATGCAGCAACAAATGCTTAATGAGTGCACCCGTATCTAAGTTGGATCAAATCGCGATAAGGGTTTTGGTTTTGAAAATGTGATGTTTTCATCGGACTATGCAGCTTTAAAACGCACATTTCCGTAGCAGACCATTTCCAAAGCAGTGCTCTAAGAAACCCCAAACCACTAAAAGAATACAAAAAGAAAATTAAGAAAGGTTAGAAGTGAGATATAGATAAAGAAATATGTCCTAAGTGATAGATCAGGGATAAACAGTAGGTAAGCCAGAAAACATCCTAAATGAATAGGAGACACCATACTAAACAAACTATGCACAACAATATAATAACAAATAATAACAAATTGAAACACCATAAACAAGTTTACAGAAATTATAGCTTAAAGGAAATCAATCCATATGGATTATGCCCACTACTGCACAGCGGCGAAAACAAGTGCATGCCCTTTACCCTTATGAACAGAATAAACAAACAATCACAAAAAAGCCCCAAAAAGACCTGGTGGCTTCAGACTGGTGGCAATGTGTCCTTTGTCGCTGACAGTCTTGTGATATCCAATTGTGAACATTGACGGGCGCCCACAGTTAGTAGTATATAAGTGAGGATTTTAATGGGGCCATATTTTCAATTAGTTGGTATCCGGCTTGCGGCTAGAACCTCTTATACATGCTTATTAGCGCTTAGATTGACTCATAATGTCCGCAGGATTAATTTGAAATACAAAATCCAAATCACATCATAGGTAATAAAGAGTTCAAAAAGTGCAGTTCAGTGAGGTGTGGAAGACTTCACGGAGATGAACTACGAATAAATTGATGCAGCAGAAAGCGAAAGAGACTATACTTTGTAACAACAGCAAGAACATCGGTTCAAATTTACATTCGTTGTGGTATCAGCACTGACTTATTATGTGTGTTGAGAGATTGGAATTTTCGTAGTAACTGTGACTGGTGTTCAGAGGTGGTTAGTGAGGAGGAGAGCTGAGTGGCGGCGCCACCGGTCATATCCGGATAAGTAGGGAGGAGGTTATTACAATAACACAACCTTAGATGCAGGATAACAATAATAATAATCACCATCATCATAACACAACCTTAGATGCAGCATAACAATCATCATCATCATCAAACAACCCTCTGATTAGGTATACTCGCATAATTCTTATACATCACATATAGCGCATTAACTATTATTTTCTTCGGGTGGGGGGTTCATTGTTTTCAAAGGAGGAACTCCTCCCAAGTCAATTAATCTCAGTAAGTCGAATTGGACGCAGATTTGATTAAGTGGAGTGGTACGTGAGGGAGGAGGTGCGGGGGGGGGGGGTCCCTTCTGTTCTGAGAACGGTGGGGGGGGGGTGGGAGTGGGGAGAGGGGGGGGTGTTAATGGGTTATCATGGGCGCGCGTCCCAAAGTCCCATTAATGTGCATGTGTAACTGAGCACGTCACGCACTGCGCCCGGTTGGAATACAAGCACCCTCTGGAGGAGAGTCCGATTGATTTATGCCCGTTTCTATTAAAGATCTGGTCAGCTCATTGCACCATGCATTCCGTACGTGAATACTCTATGTATCCTAACAAAATATCCATACCCCAGAAAGAGCAAACATTGCACTTCTGGTGGGCTCCAACTCAGTGTGTAAGGATTGTTGTATCCATCACCATTAGACTGAATTCTGGTTTTTGATTTTGATTTTTGTTTAAATCTTGGTTAAATTCCAGTTGGATAATATATTTTTTTCCAGCACCGAAGCGCTGGTCTTCCGGTCTTAGCAATTATGGTGTATATGAACTAGTTATAGATGAGATGATGAGATGGTATGAAAATATAGACAATAGCAGGTTGAAAGCAGGCATTTAAAATATTATGGGGGATCTTATTTTGTACATGTAGACTAGAGAATAGCAATTTACCTTTAGACTATATCATTGGTTGTTGGAGTTTTACGTCCTGGCAACATCTAAGGTCCTATCAATACGGGTACCGATTTGTGACAGTCCGGACTCATGGCGAATTTACAATGCTGCCCTACTAGGGAACCAGGCTGCCAGCACCCTGACATGATATCCCACTCAATCACATTATCCTGACACTGAGCAAGCCAGTCCTTGCGCTATCCTAATAATGCCGAGCTTGAGGCCAGGAAGCGACAAGTATCAATTTTGCAAGTCATTGGTTTGACTCGTCTGGTAATCGAACTGCTTACCTTCCGCAGGGGACGCATTCGCTCTACTGATTCGGCCACGGCGCCCTGTTGTCTATTCTTAGTACAGACAGGGAAGGGGAAGGTGTAATTAATTACATTGGTTATACATATAAGGCAGACCCAAATGGCTTCAAAATCACTATTTTAGTGATAGCAAGGTTTTCACCACTTACATTGGGAATTTCTATTACAGTGAACACTGTTTGTTTATAGCCCAGCTCTATAAGTATTAACACGTGGTTCAGTTCTATTTAATAAGTGAACCCTATCCAACTGTGTAAGTTTTCCCTGACCTACTTCACTCTGTCATATAAGGAGAGTCATTAGGGCTTAATGATGCTACTAGTCACCGGGTTGGTCACATAGACCCCCTAGCCATGGATGCGTTGGTGGTTGGTTGTTGGAGTTTTACGTCCTGGCAACATCTAAGGTCATATCAGGACGGGATGTAGAAGTCATAGTATGACTGCAACAGTGCAAGAGAATATGTTGTTTCAAGTTTAACTAACTATGATTGGACACATTTGATCGCGATGATTGTGAATAAATAAGTTTGGTTGGTCACGTGACTGCCCCTTTAAACGCCATCACATGGCATACCAACATCCGGGGTACTCTGTGGAGGCGAAGCTGCTAAGTAGCTTTTGCGCGGGGATTAAAAACAGATTCAAAGTGTTTGGCTTATTTAGATGTCTTTTAATTTGGTGAGTGTTGGACATTTGATGCTGTGGGAAGGTGTGTGTGCGTGTGTGCGTGTGTGTGGTGGTGGTGGTGGGGGGTTAGAGTTAGAGGGTGAAAGGGGAGTGTGATAAGGAAGTTGGTGAAAGGTGTTACGCTGATGGTAACTGCGTGAGTCAAGTTTTCCCGGCGGTTATGTACAGGGAGTCGGTGAGATCGACAGGGAGAGCGCGCATGCGCAGCGGAATGACAGGTATAAGGATGCCGGGATAGGTGTGTGATATACCAGCCGACCACAGGTAAGAAAGGTTGATGAATAAGGAAGTCAGTCAATTTTAAATATCAACCGGCGATGAATCTATATGCAATTTTATACAGGTGTATGTATCAAGTGTATCTTCGATATGCCAATGTATCAATCATAATAACGTAAAGTGACTAGTCTCCATTGAAATTGAGTAAACCTAGATTTCCTAGAAACCTAGACAATTTTTCTAGGCATGAACTATTTTTGTCTCATTTGACTGTTGCTCTGATCTCAGGACACCTGTTTTTTTCATGGGAAAACTATATAGTGCTGTAGATGATGGAGGTGTTATGTAGTATGTAGTAAGGTAGCAAATGAGAACCACACCACCGGGCGTGGTGGCCGAATCGGTAGAGCGCCAGCTTCGCGTACGGGAGATCGGGAGTTCGGTTCTCGGTCGAGTCAAATCAATGACTTCTAAAATTGATACTTGTCGCTTCCTAGCCTGGTGCTCGGCATTAATAGGATAGGGCAAGGACTGGTTAGCTCAATGTCAGGATAATGTGACTGAGTTGGATATTGGGTCATGATGCCAGTGGCCTGTTTTCCCAGTGGGGCAGCAATATCATGTCATCATGATTGCACACTGTGACAATCAGTACCCATTCTGATATGACCTTAGATGTTACCAGGACGCAAAACTCCAACAACCAACACATTGAACTGAGAGTAGTGGTGGTGTCGTGCAGAGTAAGCTATTAACAAATACCAGCATATGGATATAACTGTGGTTTCAGGGAGAACAGGGGACCAGACGGGATGGCCGATTGAGTTAGAGCGTCCGTCTCCCGTGTTGGTAGATCGTGGGTTCGAACCCTGGTCGAGTCAAACCAATGACTTAAAAATTGATACTTGTCGCTTCCTAGCCTGGTGCTAGGCATTATTAGGATAGGGCAAGGACTGGTTGGCTCAGTGTCAGGATAATGTGACTGAGTGGGATGTCAGGTCATGGTGCTGGTGGCCTGGTCTTCTAGTGGGGCAGCACTATAAAGTCGCCACAAGTGCGCACTGTCACAAGTCGGTACCCGTCCTGATATGACCTTAGATGTTGCTAGGACGTAAAACAACAACACACAAACATCAGGGAGAACCGGAAGCAGAATTCCTCATCATGAAACGCCGATGTCGGCGGTGTCACCGCTGGGCGCTCCGCAGGTTTAGGGAGAGCGTCATGTTGTTCTCGACATGCTATCTCCTTCTTTGCGTTCCAGTCTTGCTGTGGTAACTGCAGCACACAACACAAAGTGAAATAGATAATCGCATCATCTCTCGCATTCGATGTTCTTTTAATCGTGGAGCAATTATTCGATTATGAAAGCAGTTGTAATGGTCCCAATGCTTCCTGTTTGGAGATGCGTTTTCTTGGTAGTACCAGCTGAATTTTCTCTTCGTGCAGGCACTGCCGGGGGGAGGGAAGTGGTTGTATTGACTGTATTAACTGTATTAACTGTATTAACTGTATTAACTGTATTAACTGTATTAACTGTATTAACTGTATCAACTGTATCAACTGTATCAACTGTATCAACTGTATCAACTGTATCAACTGTATCAACTGTATTAACTGCATTAACTGTATTAACCGTATTAATTGTAATAACTGTATTAACTGCATTAACTGTATCCATTGTATTAACTGTATGAACTGTATTAACTGTATGAACTGTATGAACTGTATGAACTGTACCAAATGTATCAACTGTATCAACTGTATCACCTGTATCACCTGTAGCACATGTATCACCTGTATCGACTGTATCAACTGTATCACCTGTATCGACTATATCAACTGCATCAACTGTATCAACTGTATCAACTGTAACAACTGTATCAACTGTATCAACTGTATTGATTATTGACTATTGACTATTAACTGCATTAATTGTATTAACTGTATTAACTGCATTAACTGCATTAACTGTATTAACTGTATTAACGTATTAACTGGATTAACTGTTTGTTAACTATTCGTATTTGCATATTTACACACACCAATGACGCCATGACGGTCACTACTGCATCATATAGTACGCATCGCTTTTAATACCGTGACGAAAATCGTCTGCGAGTGATTTAGTGCGAATATAATAAGTAGCACACTAGTGACGTTGACCCAATTTGTGAGAGGTGATTTATTAGCAAAAGCACCCACATGCGCAATAGAGGGACGATTGAATAATAATATATTAAAAAAAAAAAAAGCAAGCAGACGACAATTGCCGGAAAGAAAGCGCGGGAAACTCCTGCCGGCAGCTGGCGTGCCGGCCGCTCGTTGCCGCCGACGCAGCTGGTTGCCGGGCGGCCACTTGAAAGGAACCAGCGGCGCCGTCTCCCACAGAGCAACGCGCCGTCTTTTTGTTTTCTGATTATACATACTGATCAACTTAGAAGCGACCGGCTGATGTACGTACACAGGACATGAAAGCGAAACCCCCGCCACGCTCAATTGGAGCTCTCCCGGGACGGAGGGAAGAATGTGCGGTCTGCGGCGCATTCCCGCGGACGCCGCGCCGATGGAGCAGACGGCTTTGATCCATTGACGTCGCTCATTCCGAGGCGGGCCGCCAATTCGGCTGCGTGATGGGTACATGCAGTGGGTAATAATCACTGCTGTATGGGGCTGCGGTGATTTGTTGTTATAAGAATGAATAATTCGGGCCTTTTTTTGTAGAGTAGATTTGGGGGGTTTATTATATGTGCATTGTAAGGGCTATGGTCCCAGTGAATGGTGCACTCCTCACGTAGACCATGGATGCAGTGATTGATATACCACAACTCCATTCCATCCTCCCTCCCTCTCTTCCATCCCCCCTCCCTCTTTCCCGCCCCAGAAACCATTAGGAAGGAATAGCAGTGGACGAAGCAGATGAGAGGAATCAGTCACCATGGTAATAGATTAAAGGTTGAGCTGTAGGCCTATGCTGTATACATGATGCACATCCCTCTAAATATTTAATTATAAATACATTTCTAGACATTGCACACACATATATAATTCTGTATATAGCTATATATAAATATATAGATATATATATATGTGTCTGTGCAATGTCCTTATGATGGGTGAGATATCATGGGAAATGTAATATCGGAGAGAAAATGGCTAATTATTTATATTTAAAAATAGAATTATGTTGAAATTATATATAGTATCTTAAAATAATTCATCAAATGCATTTACTGAAACAAAGTATATACATATAAAAACACCCGAACTAAATATAATGTGAACTGGACAGCGAGAGGAATTATTCATAGAAATTTACAATTTGATGACAATAAATTCACTGCGACTTGAGACAATTTGCCGGTTGTCGGCGCTCAGTGCGTGCAAGGCGGTGTCGGACGATGGCTCGTAGGTGAAACGCCCCCTGGTGGCGGCTATAGGTATGAAGGACTGAACCAATGCTGAGAGCCACAATCCATTGACGCTTTGTCTGCTGTGTTATGTGCAGCCTTCAAAGCCCCGGCGTACCGGGCCCCGCCGCCCATACTGCCAACACGCATTGAACTTGGCAGAGCCGCCATGCCAGAAGTCGGACCAAGATTGCCTCTGCCTGTGTGAGCCGTTTGTCTGTGTGTATGTGTGTATGTGGGGGTGGGGATGGTGGGTGGTGGTGGAGAGGGGGAGGGGGGGGGGGGTAAGGGGCTGCCAAAGGCGAGGGCGGGTCAAACGGTGGGTGGACTGGGAGGGCTCGAGGGCACCGTGCTGGCTGGCTCCCCGCGGGCCGCAGTTACTGGCCGGTCCCGCCGTCCCGCCGTCCCGCCGAGACCTTCCCCCGGCCCCGGGCGCGCCACGCCCCGCGGTCATAGCGACGCCCCGGTGACCCGGGCAACCCGGAATAGGCGCTGTATGCACCCGTGAATTGTGACGGAATCCGGTTCGTTGGTATCCAGTGGATTATTGTAGAAAGCGCTAAGAACCCCCCCCCCCAACCCCCATTAACACCCCCCCCCCTCCACATCTCGCCACATCTACATGCCTCTGAAGCCAAATGGGTTGAGTGCCCTCCTCCCGTTTTGGTAGATCATGGGATTCGAATCTCTGGGTTTGAACCCTGGTCAAGTCAAACCAATGACATACAAATGTATCCTTATTGCTACATAGTCTAGCATTCGGCATCACTAACATAGAGTAAGGAATGGTGGAATGAGGCAGACCAATTAGCTGTGATTGGAAATTCCCCTGCTTAATGAACTAATGCACATAACAACTACAAAAGTTCTTATATATCTATATATGTTTTATATATATTATAGCATTGTAACCATCTACAAGAAAGGTGATCGAACAGACTGTGGGAACTACAGAGGAATCTCCCTTCTTTCCATAGCAGTCAAGATCTTCGCCAGGATCCTCCTCAACAGACTATCTATTCACATAACACCTGATGTAGTTCTGGAGCCACAGTGTGGCTTCAGAGGTAACCGGAGCACCGTAGATATGATATTTTGTCTCCGACAGCTACAAGAAAAGTGCATTGAGCAAGACCGACCACTGTACATGGTATTTGTCGATTTCACTAAGGCATTTGGTACAGTCAGGAGGACCGGGCTATGGCAGCTACTGAGGAAGTATGGATGCCCAGAGAAGTTCACAACTATGATCAAGGCTCTACATACAGGAATGGTGGCGAACGTTAGTGTTGGAGGGAAGTTGGAGGGAAGTCTCGGAATCGTTCAGGGTTACCAATGGGGTCAAGCAAGGTTGTGTACTGGCCCCCACGCTCTTCTCCATCTTTCTATCAGCAATGCTCGATGAGGCTTTCCAAGACATGGGGGATGGCATCTATATACAGTCCAGACAGAGCGCTGACCTATTCAATGTTGCACACTTCAGAGCGAAGACCAAGACTACTCGGATACTTGTGAGAGAGCTGCTATTTGCAGATGACAGTGCACTGGTTGCCCACTCTGCTGAAGAGATCCAGAAAGTAGTGGACGCTTTCTCCGATGCATCAAAGAAGTTTGGCCTGAAGAAGACGGAGGTGCTGTACCAACCCAACTCTACAAGAACCTGAGATGAGGATATCATGGTTGACGGAAACAAGCTGAACTCTGTTCCGGAATTCACCTACCTCGGAAGCACTATATCAAGTGATGGACGCATTGATGCTGAAATACAGAGGAGGATGGCCAAGGCTAGTGCATCTTTCGGCCAACTACGCAAGAGACTCTGGAACAACCACTATGTGTCCATGCGGGTCAAAGGCAAGATCTACCATGTATTCGTGCTATCCACCCTAATATACGGAGCCAAGGCCTGGACACAGGGCAGTGTACAGACGACAGGTGAAAAAGCTGCATGCCTTCATGATGTGACATCTGCGTTCAATCATGAGGCTAACCTGGAAGGACAAAGTGACAAATAAGGAAATACTCGAACAGACAGGGCTGCCCTCTATGGAAGATCTTCTGATCAAAAAGAATCTCCGGTGGACTGGACACCTCATGAGGATGTCATCAGACAGGCTACCAAAGCAGATCCTCTATTCTCAACTGTCTTCTGGTTACAGAAAGAGAGCACGCCCTCATCTCCGGTTCAAGGATACCACCAAGAGAAACCTGAAGCTGAGAGACATTAAGACCGACTCATGGACATCACTCTCACAGCAGAGAGCTAAATGGAGAGTGGCAGTCAAGTAATGAAAGCAGTCTTTATTGCATCATGACCGACAGCATGATGATGATGATATTATATATATTATATATATTATATATATTATATATATTATATATATTATATATATTATATATATTATATATATTATTATATTATTATATATATTATATATATTATTATATATATTATATATATTATATATATTTTATATATTATATATGATTATAATATTTATATAATTATATATTATATATTTATATATATATATTATATATATTATATATATATTATTTATATATATATATAATATATAGTATAAATATTATATTATTATATTATATATATATATATATATATTATATATATTATATATATTATATATATATAGGAATGTATATGCATAGGAAAGGTTATTGTATTCGCCGAAAAATATTGTTTATCACCACCAGAGCATTATAATATGCTGGTCAAAAAATAGAACATTAAAATCAAACCTCTGCGTTAGTCTAATGTAATATGTAGATAAATTAGCCGTTCAACATAATTATAAGAATATGAATGATAAACATGTGGACATATCTTGTATTCACATTAATCTATTATTATATATGAATAAACTAAAACTGGATTTGATTAAACAATAATTTAGAATAAAACTGAAAGGGAAGTAATCACCACTATTCCTAGAACTATTCCTAATGCCCATGCCCCATAATAATTCGGAAGAACATCACAGGTGAAGTATTTTTCACCATCCCTAAAGCCACTGCTTATACAACCACTGCACCTGTGTCTTATTATATATATCATGAGGTATAAACTACTTATGCAAATGTTATTCACGTATGCAATTCTCCTTCCTTGTTATTATATTGTTCTATTTTTAGCATCTAATCCCGCAACCTCCTCTTGATATGTTCTTGGATAGTTGGGTTACTGGAGGTGGGGGAGCTGGAGGTCTGTCCTCAAGCAGCTCCCCTATTTCCTCTCCTGCCCTCAATGTGGTGCCTCCCCCCAGTCATCTTCCCACGACATCTTTTAAAACAAAACCAAGCAAATAAGAACCGAACAACATATTAATAATAATCCAACTCCAAAGCCCAGAAAACACTCACAACATCTTGATCGACACACCTAGTAAAGCAAGTTAAGTCCACTTGGCTATGTCTTATTGTGTATAAGTGCAATGTGATTTATTACGTGAATGTGAATAACAAAGGCACCTGTACCTTTGACTTCTATTTCGTCTTGTCTGTTCCACCATTTGTGTGGTACTCCTGACGCTTCTTGACATAACTATTCTCACTGCCATTGCTTCCCGACAGACCCGGCAGATTCAGAATAGTGGTGATTACTTCTTCTTCGGTCTTCTTCTAAATTATTGCTTAATCAATCCGCTAACCGACTTGTTCAGATTACCCCTGATAGTTTCCCAGTTCTATCCATTTATCTCTGGTTATCAGCTATTTATCACAACACCCACTCCCCACAAGTCACTCACTATAATATTTACAGCTGCATAGTCTGATGAAACATCAAGTTTTCAAAACCAAAACAATTATCTAGATTTGATTCTACATATCTAACTTAAATATGTGGTGCACTTATCAAACATTTGTCGCCATGTAGAAGGTGATACTGAGTCAATTTAATAGAACCCGTTACTGCAGAAGCCTATGGTGTAAGAGTTTTGGCATGCTTGCCAAAATTAATTTCACATGTTTGTACTTCAAATATCTTAAATGTTAGCCATTTAAAATAAAGGTTACCACAAACTAAAGTAATATAGATTATCACGACCAGCCTAATGTATTTATCTCAGAAAATAACAGAAATTCAAAGCCATATGACTATACAACTTTACTATTGTAACTATATTTACTACATTGCGTCGATGTTATATTATAATTGAGAAAGAACGACAAGATAAAGCAGTGAAACTGAAGATGGTGATGGGTACGCCCGGTTAGTTCCGTTAGTCCCGCTAGGGGGTGTCGGAACTCCTCCAGGGGGCGCCCGGGGACCTAGCTCCACAGAGGCCCAGGAGCCCCTGGACAGCCCCCACCCCCTCCCCCTCCCCTCCCCTCCCCGTCCACCTATCCACACACAGCTCTTTGGCCAGGTGTCAACCTGCTCCATACCTGCCGCGCCCATCTCAATGGGACCAGCGTGCGAAGCTAATCCGCAAATCCAGTCCGCTCAACCGTGATGGCAAAATTCCGTTGGAGCCGCGGCCCCCATGCCGCTACGCCCGACCGGCGCCAACCCTCGAGCTGCCGGTCAGTTGGCGCCCATCATGGACCTAGTCGTAGGCGTTAGAGAGGTACGTGATGGTGGGGGAGGGGGTGAGGGTGAGGGGAGGTGATGGGAGGGGGGAGGAGGAGAGGATGGGGAGGAAGGGGGCGGGGTGGCAACGTGGGGAGGGGAGGACTGTCGGGGTCAGCGGGGTCAGGGTGAGGTCACAGCTGGCTGACCCACAAGGAGTGGGAGGGGGGGTGGGTGGGTTGGTTGGGTGGTCACAGGTGTGGGCAGGTAACACATCATGACTGACATCAAGGGCCGTACTCCTGGTGAACAAGTCACGCAACTTCTCCGATTTATCACAACACCCGCAAACCCCACTTGCTCAGATTATATGACTGCCGATAGTTGCCCAGTTCTATCCGTTTATATCTGGTTATGGCTGATTCATCACAACACCCGCTAACCCACTTAATCAGATCACCTCCGAGTGGCACCCAGTTCTAGCCATTTATCTCTGATTATCTACAATTTATTGGTCACAACACCCAATCCCCACTTAATCAGATTACCCCCCTCCCTGATAGTTGCCCAGTTCTATCTCTGGTTATCGCATATTTATCCCAATGCCCGCTAACCAACTTGTTCACATTATATTATCCCCGGTTGTTGCCCAGTTCTGTTTACCTCTGGTTATCGCCTATTTATCACAACACCCGCTAACTCAATTGTTCAGATTACCTCCAATAGTTGCCCAGTACTCTCTGCTTATCTCTGGTTATCGCCCATTTATCACAACACCTGCTAACCAACTTATTCAGATTACCCCTGATAGTTTCCCAGTTCTATTCATTTATCTCTGGTTATCACCTATTTATTACAACACCCGCTAACCAACTTGTTCAGATTACCCCCAATAGTTGCCCAGTTCTATCCGTTTATCTCTGGTTATCGTCTATTTATCACAACACCCGCTAACCAACTTGTTCACATTACCCCCGATAGTTACACAGTTCTATCCGTTTATCTCTGGTTATCGTCTATTTATCAGAAAACCCAATCCCCACATAATCAGATTACCCTCCCCTCGCCCCGATAGTTGCCCAGTTCTATCCGTTTATTTCCGACTATCGCTGATTTATCACCCCACCCCTTTATTAGATTAACACTGATCATATCTCCAGCTATGTTCGATGAACTCCGGAAATATTTCATATGGCTCCGGATAAACATCACCATTCAAGCGTGTTGGTCATATTGCCTGCACCATATACCAACTGACATATACTACTATGGGCATTAAACAAAACTGACCATCGAATCTGCCCCAGCTGTCGCCCAGTCCCGGAATCCCTCAGCACTGAATTTCAACTTACTTTGAGATAATCGCATGATAACCGCAGCCAAGATTACCGGCAGTCTTATCGACTTCGCCAAGATTTAACAATGCGCATCATTCTTGCCAATTATGTTAAAATCTGAGGCAATTGTTATCTCCATCGCGAATTACCAGTGCTTTTTTACTGGACGACTCTACACTGGAGCTATTGTGCACTCATTATAGTGCATTACCCTGTGGGTCTCACTCTGTGTAGCATTCCACAAGCTTCAAAGTGGTGTCCGCGCCTGTTCACAAAAGTGAAATCACACTTCATGGATTGGTGTGGGAGTGGGGGTGGGAGTGGGAGTGGGGGTGGGGTGGGGGGGGGGGGTGACGCTTGCTGCTGTTTCCCTTCATTGCGCGCAGCACGAACCGGTTGTGATGATTAATGTATGATTAGCAGTTGATAAACCGTCCTGATTCTTCTGTGTCATCGCCCGAGGACACAGTGCAGGGTGTGGCCGGGCGAAACCCTTCCGCACGACCGCGCCTTGTCGGGCGCGTGGGCGGTCCGGGGTGGCCCGGCTGGCCGACGGGCACTGCCTGCAGAAGGGGGCGCGGGGCCCCCACCCGGCCGGGCGGGGCCGGCACGGCCGCGGATGTTTGGAGTGGGAGGAGGGGGGGGGGGAGGATTGGTGGGGAAGCCCTTTGTGGGATAATTAATTGTCCCCGCTCTGTCGGCGGTAGGATAAACACCGTGGGGACGGCGCAACGCGGGGCGGGGCGTGCAGGCGGAATCGGGGGAAGGGAGCGGACCTGGCGGAGGAACAGGAGGGGGAAGGCACGTGGGGTGGGTGGCCCCAGCCGGGGAGAGCGCGCCTAGCAGACGGTGGCACCCATCACCCGCGGCTGGTCCCGCACCCGCCCCCCGGCAATGCAGGCTGGCTCTACAAGGGGAGGCGGGAGGCAATTGCCTCTGGCGGGGACGCCGCCAATGAAGGTCATCCGCGGGGAGAGGTCAAGGGTCCGGCGGGGAGTCGAACGTGCCGAGGACGCGCGGCTAATGTGGGCGGCGGTTGGGGCCCGGCTGGGCGGCCGGGCGGCCGGCGGGGACGCGGCCACCCCCCTAACCACAGGGGTGAGGTGTCAACGGAGATGAGACGGCGCTACGCCGGCCTCAAAGCGGCGGCCTGCCGGAGCGCGGCTAACGCAATTAGTCGTAATGGCGCGGCTGCCTGCCTGCCTTCCGCGCCACTCAAGTATCGTTATTGTTGCCTTCCACCGCCATGTCCTCAGCCTCACTTCCAGTGTTTGCCATGCGAAATGGGATCCCCCCACTCCCCTCCCCCCCCACCATTCAAAAGAAAATGTTGTTTTATTCCACTTTCACCCCACACACCCACCTACCAACCCACACACTCATCCATACACACACACACACACACACGCGCGCGCACTGATAACACACGCAAATCAAAATGTTCCAAATAAAATTATAAAATCGAACATGTCCAAACTTCCATTGAAGATCCTCTTCACATCTCATTCGCCATTAATGATTTTTTCTGGTTGAACTTCTAAATAAACCACGTGACTGTGTGTTATTGTGGACTTTGCAATCAAGGCGCAAGGTGGTGGTGGTGGGGGGGGGGGAGACGACGAGATTGCATGCGAACGAGTGACTACATAAGCAGACCGGAAGCTGAGGGTGCGTTACATGATTTTTATATTTTGAAAATGACTCTGGCGGCGTTTTATGTGTCTGATGCCGTGCCAACGGTGCCTTACCGTTATGACTCGGGCATAAACAACAACACAAATAACACACCACAGAATCAAAGCCCCCCTTCAACACACACACATACCTCCCACACCCAACCATGTCATTAGGTAATCAGAGAGGGGCGTTAAATACGGCACAACTTGACATTGGAGCCGATAGAAGTTTTATTGAGAGTGCGGCTCCTAGTTCTCACATTAACGAGTGGAGAGTCAATCAAAGTCACGAAATCACGACACACCGAGCCCCGTGCAGTGTGTGTGTTTGAGGGTCGGCGCAGTGACACGCTAACACCCGCTATAACGGGCCGAAGCAGACAATGGGTACAAGTTTTGTTTAGGCATTAGTCTCTGCGGGCGGAACCGGAAGTTAAATATTGATTATAGGGCGGAGATAAGTCAGGGAGGTGTTATCTCGTGCCGGGGATGTTCGCACGCTCTGGCCGCACAGCGCGCACATGCAAGGGGAGTGTTTGGTGTATAACAAGGGGGTGGTTAGGGGAGTGGGGTGGGTGGGGGGGCGGTGTGGGGGCGGGGTGGGTGGGGAGAGCACCACGCGCCATGACCTAACGTGTGCCCTCCTGTCACTACAGGTACTAATTACACTACCTGTAATTATAGGTTGCCCACTGGTGTTACGTGGGAGGCAAACCACCCACCTGTGTTCATTGGTTCACCAAGTCACACCGTGAACAGACCCCACCCCTACACATCCACCAACCCGCCCACCCAATCACACATCCACCCACCCACCCACCCACCAACCCACCCACATACACACACACTCACACCCACACATCCACACACTCACACATCCACACACACTGGACTTTTAAACAGGTGGTCGGGTGTAACGGCAAGTCATGAAGCAAAGCAAATTGGGCGAAAATTACTATTTTCTTTATTTGTTGCAAAATGAAATTTATGCATCTTTCAATATTTGTAACCATGTTGTAAATATGCCAGACTGCGGTTTCCTTGTAGAATGCATTAGAATGGGTTCTGCTAGTAAGGTTGCTTATTATTTATTATTAATATTATAGCTGTACTAAAATGAGATTAGTGCATAACGTATATATTATATGAGGTTAATACATGTATATGATGTGGTTTCTGAATAATGCGATTTATAAAATACTTGCTAAAGATGAAAAAAATTAAACTTGATTAAAAGATTATCTTCTTCAATAGTGTATATTTAATTTATTCAAAGTGCATCTCCGTAGTGATTGGGTTTCCCTGCCAAATATCTAGACATTAGTTGGGGGTTTAACTAGTGCCAAACATCCTTTTCAAGGAGACAACTTGATACATATATTTTGAACTTTATTGAATATCTACAACATATCTAAACAGGCATCACTGTTGTCGAGGCTAACCATATTCCTTCTTAGGGCGCGTGGTTTTGTCTATAAATAGACACAGATGTAAGTTTGATTGATTGATTGATTGATTGATGGTTGCTTTATGCCGTGTCGGCAGCATAGGCCATATTCACGGTGAGAAATGTTTGTTTTTTGTTCAAACCATCGCTTTTACATGTAAAAGCAGACAATCAATTATATGCCAATAGACACTCATTAAATTAGAAAGCTCACAATCATATATTGTGATCAAGGGAAACAAATTCCCATAGAAAAAGAATTTTTTATTAATAATTGATAGAATTTATTTAGTAAACTATATGAGGTGGTACAGCCCAGCTACCCTCAAAAAGGCTAAAATGTTTTCTTGTTTTACTTTAATAAAAAGGTCAGGCATACTCTCTGCAGTGTAGAATTGTTGGCGCAGGGCCAAACAATCAATGCAACTTAGTAAAATGTGTTTGAATGTCAGCGGGGACTGACACCCAATACATTCAGGGGGAGGTTCCCCCTTGAGCAGAAAAGCATGTGTAAGCCACGAGTGGCCAATACGGCAGCGGCTAAAGACCACTTGGTCCCGCCGACCTCCTGCATGAGTCTGTGATGGTTTTCCCACAGATGGTTCAATTTTTTAAAGTTTATTAATGTTTTCATCCCACTCATGTTGCCATTTGGATTTTATGTGGGTGGCTATTAGTGGTTTCAGATCAGAGTGAGGGATCAGACACCGTTCAAGATCACAGTTCAGGGCCTTCTATGCAGCCCGATCAGCTCGTTCGTTTCCTTGTATGCCGGCATGGCCAGGCACCCAGCACAGGTGGATGTCATACCCATCCGTTGCCAGTTGGTTCATTTTATAAATGACTGGAGCTAGAATAGGGTAATTCATTTTCAGTCCAGCAACAGCCAGGAGGCAAGAGAACGAATCACTGTATGTAACATAGTTAGTGTGGTTGGATACCTCGATACACTCCAACGCGAGAAGGAATGCTCGGGCTTCCGCAGTGAAAATCAAGCTCTGATCGGGCAAGCGTACTCCAAATTTTTCCCATCAACAGACTGCCACAGCAGCTATCCTGCTTTCGTCTTTCGAACCATCAGTGTATATGGACAGGTGGTCTGCAAACGGGCCTTGAATCTCTGCATGCAGTCCTTGGTACTGGAGTGGATGTGTCCCAGACTTCCTCAGTTCCATGAGTCGGAGGATAACCGATGGCTTCCTCAACGACCACGGGGGATGTTCTGGGACTTTGGCATCCTCCAACATGTCCAAATCCATGCCTAAGGCCTCCAAATGAGGTTTCATTCAAAGCCTCAGTGGCCGGATGTAATTCGGCCTGGCTTCATACCTGGATTCGTCATGTTGCTTGAATAGACAATTGCGTGCAGGATTCAATGCATTAGTTTTTATCTTGACTACATATTGCATGGCCAGTTTGATTCTCCTGTTGTTAAGTAATGGTTCATTGGCTTCGACATAGAGGCTCTGAACCGGTGAGGTGTGGAAGGCCCCAAGGGCCAGGCGCAGTCCCTGGTGGTGGATCGTGTCTAGCAGCCCAATATATGATTTCCTTGCCGAACCATATACTATGCTGCCGTAATCAACTCATGACCAAACCAAGGTTCTGTACACGGAGAGCAGAACATCTCTGTCCACTCCCCACTCCCCACTCTGAGCTGGACAGCACCCTCAGAATATCCAGCACTTTCAGGCATCTTGTTTTCAGGTACTTTATATGTGGCATGAAAGACAGTTTTGCATTGAGAATGAGGCCCAGAAATTTGGTTTTCTCACCGACTTTAATGGGATCCCCATCAAGGGTCAGCTCCGGTTCCGCATGCATTATACGCAGCAGACAGAAGTGCATGCAGACTGTTTTGGTCTTGGAAAATTTGAGACCATTCAGAACTGACCATCGATGGATCCCATTTATGTTTAGTTGTAGCTGTCTCTCTATGATATTCATGTTAGGACAGCTGTAATATAAAACAAAGTCATCCACGAAAAGACTACAGGAGACCCCCCGCTTTACAGCAGCAGCAATACCATTGACCTTAACCCTGGTCATGGCCAGTATGCTGCCTTGAGGTACTCCTAGTTCCTGTGAGTGTAGGCTGGAATAGGTAGTCTTGACATGGACGCAGAAATGCCTGAAGGCTAGAAAGTTCCTGATGAAAATTGGCAGGCCAATCACATGAAGATCCTCCATGATGCCATGCTGCCACGTTGTGTCATAGGCTTTTTCGAGGTCGAAAAAGACAGCCACAATGTGCTCCTTCTTAAGGAAAGCATCTCTTATGAAGGTCTCCATGTGCACCAAATGGTCGAGGGTGCTGCGGCCCCATCTGAAGCCACATTGAAGGTTGGACAGGTGGTGTCCTGACTCCAGTAGCCAGACGAGGCGGTTGTTTACCATGCGCTCCATGGTTTTACAGATGCAGCTTGTGAAGGCTATGGGACAATAGTTGTTGGCTTCACTCTGGTCTTTACCAGGTTTGGGAATCAGTATTATTGGCGGGGACGACACCCGACTCCACATATATAAGTAGATACATATATATAGTAGCCTTTTCTATTCGCACAATAAATTATGCAGTATTTATATAAGTAGATACATATATAAATACCGCATAATTTATTGTGCGAATAGAAAAGTCTATTGCTCATCCATATCAATATACTACTTGACTTTAGTTTGAAGTAATTCTGATTATAAATTACTTTCGAGATACTTGAAGTGAAAACATGCAAAATTTATTTCGACATGCATGCCAAAATTCTGACACCCTAGACTTCAGCAGTAACAGGTTCTATTAAATTGACCTAATATTCCCTTCTATGCAGCAATACTTGCTTAATAAGTGTACCAGTATCTAAATTAGATATCTGCGATCAATTCTATGTAAGTATTTTGGTTACAAAATGTTGATGCTTTTGTAGTAGTCTGCACTGACCTCTCAGGCAAGGAGCCAAATAGACAGCTGGGCATAGATGTGGTGCTTGCATCAGGGAACCTAGGCAGTGAAATGGTTAGCATGCTAGCCCTGGAATGGCAAGAACTATAGATTCAACATTTCCTATTTTCTTGACCCTACGACACTTTCCTCGGAATATGTAGCTTTAAATATCAAGCTAAAAACAATATTCAAATAATATGAACTATTTGTATAGACATATGCTTTGATAAAATTGTAACTCCTTGTGAGTAATTCTGTTCTTACTAGTAGATTTGTTGTTATATTTGAAGTTATTTTTACAGCAATGGCAAGCAGTTAGGGAATTACACTGAAGAAATGATTTTTTAACTCTGGGGTGTTGGGGTATAATTCCTACCATGCTCGACAAGTAAATGATTCTAGACACTTCAAATCTATAATAGAACAGTTAAGGACACCTATTACCAACATGCCCCTAAGTAAATAATTGCTTACAGAGTTAAAAAAAGCTTGTTTCATTTAACTACGCCTCTAGAGCACATTGAGTTTTATCGTCGGCTATTGGACGTCAAACATATTATGGTCATTCTGATATATTTCTTTGGAGGAAACCTGCTGCAGACACATGGGATACTCTTTCTGATGAGCAGCAAGGGGTCTTTTATATGCACTTTCCCACAAACAGGATAACACATACCGCAGCCTTTGTATGAACCAGGTGTAGACCACTGGTTGGAATGGAAAATAGCCCCAAACTGCAAATGGGTACACTGAGTAGGATCGATCCGATGAACAACACCTTCACACGTGGACACTCTACCGCCTGAGCTACGTCCCGCTCTCCTACAAAGTTAAGAGTATATTGCACGTGTGTTGTATATTTCAATATGCCAATATTATTAAAATTGGAGCGGTGATGTCTGGTTAGTTCTGTGAGTACTCAGTAACCGGGACTGGCTCCACTTCCGGGTCAAGCACACGTTTTCCAGGAATCCAGGCTGGTTGGTTTTGGGAGTTTTACGTCCTGGCAACGTCTAAGGTCATATCAGGACGGTAGGAACCCAGGAGTGCCCCCACCATTCCAGCAGCAGCCAACTCACTCACAAACACCTCTGTTACCGGATTTGTGCATATTAGGTTGTGGGAAATATATGTTGTGAATAGTATATTGGACATAGAATAGTATACCACATATAATAAGATTGGTTGATTGTTGGAGATTTACGTCCTGGCAACACCTAAGGTCATATCAACTTGTAACAGTGCACACTCATGGTGACTTTAAAAACGTGTTAAAAACGAAACCTGACAGATATACAAAACCAACAAATATAACATAATTGTAAATAACAGTAATTGGCAGATATGGGGTTTGAGGCCCGAGAGACTCAAACTCAAACCGTATCTCGGGCGACAAAACATTTATGAAGATACTTTAGCTTTCAAACTTCAGCAATTTCGAGTAATTAGAAGGAAGCGAAATTGAACTGTATTTTGACAAATAACCAACAACAAAAAAAGTGATATTGGACTGAAATAAGTTTACAATCAGACCAGGAAAGCCATCAGGCATTGCAATGGATGTCACAATATAGGACAAGTTATGAATGCCATATAACGTCGTTCTGTCATCGAAAGGAGAGTCAAATGAGACAAATTCAGTCTACACATTGAAAAGTTGTCCCCACATGGCTTGGAGTCGCCGATCACAGGGGTCGCTGAAGACAGGTACTATTGTATAATTAAATAGGCAGGCATGCGTCTGGTGCGCTTAGTGCTGCCGGTAGAGAAGATGAACAAACCACGGCAGCACATGCCGGTTGAGTCTTCCCTTTTGTTCGGAGGCAGGGAGGAGGGGATGTGAGGTGGGGTGAAGGGATGCTGTCCCCGTCTTGCCGGGACATCTGAAGGAACCGCCGCCCGTCCCAAGGGCGACGGAGGCGGAGCGCGCGCAGACGGCTGACCACGGCATTAAAGTTGCATGCCGGGTACCAGTGAAGTGGCGGGACGCGGGGACGCCTCAGCCCAGGGCAGGCCCCGGCCGCCCATCAAACCAACCCCGCTGGCACCGGTCGACAGCGGGAACGCTGGGAGGCGCCCGGTGAAAAAAATAAGGACTTCCGATTAGGCATTCCATGTTTATGTGTGCGGTTGTCTATAGGGTTGGGAGGATGGCTGGTGGTAGGGGGAGAATGTTGGGGGTTTGCGGTTGGAGATTGGTGAGGGAGAGGTGGGGGGTGAGGGAGTAGGAGGGGAGAGGGGGATAGGCGAGGGGGCGGAAAGGGGAAGGAGGAGGAGGGAGGAGAGAGGAAGGAGGAGGGGGAGAGGAGAGAGGAGGAGGGAGGAGGAGGGAGGAGGAGGGAGATGGAGGGAAGAAGAGGGAGGAGGAGGGAGGAGGATGGAGGAGGAGGGAGGAGGAGGAGGGAGGAGGAGGGAGGAGGAGGGAGGAGGAGCGAGGAGGAGGGAGGAGGAGGGAGGAGGAGGGCGGAGGAGGGTGGAGGAGGAAGGAGGAGGGTGGAGGACGGAGGAGGAGGGTGGAGGAGGGAGCAGGAGAGAGGAGGAGGGTGGAGGATGGAGGATGGTGAGGGAGGAGGAGTGAGGAAGAGGGAGGAGGAGGGAGGAGGAGGGAGGAGGAGGGAGGAGGAGGGAGGAGGAGGGAGGAGGAGGGAGGAGGAGGGAGGAGGAGGGAGGATGGTGAGGGAGGAGGAAGGAGGAAGAGGGAGGAAGAGGGAGGAGGAGGGAGGAGGAGGGAGGGGGGGAGGAGGAGGAGGGAGGAGGAGTGAGGAAGAGGGAGGAGGAGGGAGGAGGAGGGAGGAGGAGGGAGGAGGAGGGAGGAGGAGGGAGGAGGAGGGAGGAGGGGGAGAGGCGGAGGAGGGAGGAGGAGGGAGGGGGAGGTAGGAGGAGGGAGCATAGGGGAGAGGGAAAGAGACGAGGGGAGGCTGGAGGCTGGAGGGGGCGAGGGAGGAGGGAGGAGGAAGGAGGGAGGAGGGAGGAGCAAGGAGGAGGGAGGAGGGAGGAGGGAGGAGGGTGGAGGGAGGAGGGAGGAGGGGAGGAGCGAGGGGGGGAGGAGGGAGGAGGGAGAAGGAAGGAGGGAGGAAAGAGGAGAAGGGGAGGAGGAAGGAGGATTGAGGAGAGGAGGGAGGAGGGAGGAGGGAGGAAGGAGGAGGGAGGGGGAGGAGGGAGCGGGAGCAGGGAGCAGGGAGCAGGGAGCAGGGAGCAGGGAGCAGGCACGAAGCAGGGAGGAGGGGGGGAGCAGGGAGGAAGGAGGATGGGGGAGGAGGGAGGAGGGAGGGGGGAGGAGGGGGAGGAGGGGGAGGAGGGGGAGGAGGGGGAGGGGAGGATGTATGAAGGTGTGAGGGGAGGCGGTTGGGTCAGGGGACAGGGGACAGGGGACATGGAACAGGGGACATGGGTCAGGTGACAGGAAACAGGGGACAGGGGACAGAGGACAGGGAACAGGGGACAGGGCACAGGGGACAGGGGACAGGGGCAGGGGACAGGGGACAGGGGACAGGGGACAGGGAATAGGTGTTAATTTAAGGGACATGAGAATGGTCACCTGGATAGACAGGTTTGACTGGCAGTTGCATGAAAGAGTAGCACAAGTGCATAAAGTAGCATAAGTGCATGCACATTCTAATGCTAATCGTTTTCGTGAGGGCAGTTGTTTCCTCGTTAGAATGCTATGTAAGACAAGGTCATATCAGGTGAATAAGCCACGAACAATGATTCTGTGGGAGAAAACACGTAAGAACTACGCTGAGGTGATTTTGGTGTGAGACGATGGGCGGTTGTTTTATGAAATATGCCTCACTGGACCTAAGGGTCTGAGTCGAACTGCACCTGCGGCTGACTGAGACTAGGATCGACTTGAGTCTGGCTCTGAATAACTCAGACTGTATTCGACTGATTGAAGCTGGATGGGACTGACGCAATGTCTTACTGTGACAAAGGAAGTGTTTGGTTGTGTGTGAGGTTGTGGTTTGATTGATTCTAACTATGACTATACCTCCAACTGTGGCTAGTAGAACTGAATAACTGAGACTGACTATGAAGTATGAGAGAGGTTGTGCCAGCTTGAAACAAGCTCTGGCCGGGGCTATGTCTGACTAACTGATTGGCAGTGTTAACTGAGGCAGGACTACCTCTGACTGAAACCACCTCTAACCAAAACCAACTCTGACCCAAACCGCCTCTGACCCAAACCACCCACGACTGAGAGACCACTTGGGACTTAGATACCACCCCCGCGCGGAATGGCTAATGGCGACATGGCAGCCCATCAGTCGGGCCGGGGCGGCAGCCGTCCCCGGCGACAAAAGGCAGGCGGCGCCGTTAATTAGGCCTGTCCACGCGCACGCTGCGGCCGCGCTTCACGCCCGCTACCCACAATGCACTGTTCAAGCAGCGCCCAAGGCGCCGGGCGGTGGCTTCTGACACTGACCACAGGCCCCGATCAGGATCATTGTCCGCGCGCGTGTGCGCATGTGCGCGTGTTTGGCGGGCGTGTGTGTGGCGTGTGCGTGGCGTGTGTGCGCGCGTGTGTATGAGTGCATGAGTGTGTGGGTGTGGGTGTGGGTGTGTGGGTGTGGGTGTGGGTATGGGTGTTGAGAAGATGGAGGGGGGCAGTTAGAGACGCGGCCTTGGCTATTCTGGCCGGCATTGGCTGTGTGGAGGAGGAGACTGCATGTGTGTAAGTGTGTGTGTGTGAAGGTGGATGGGGGTGGTCGGATGGGGGTGAGTGGGTCCCCAGTTCAGGGCCGGCCGTACGATCACCACTTTGGTGGCTGGCTAACAAAACACCAGTTGTCAATGACGGCCATTCAAAGGCTATCACTTACACTGCTAGCCACACCGTGAGCGGATCCAGCGTCGACGGAATTTTCGTCGTCTCCGCGCCAAGTCAATGCCGATGTGACTGGTGCTATACATTATACATCAGGAGCCACTCCCTTAATTCTACAGGATCGGTGCTGTAAATGATACAGCACTGATCAAACTTAGAGTACATAGATTGTCAATTTCCAATTGTAAGATGGCGGGAAGACCAGTGCTCCGGCGCTGACAAATGTCATATTCAGATGAATAAACACTTTATCGACAAAATTTAAAATGTCATCTGCATTTAAATCTGCATACTCTGATGGTCTTTCTCGTAAGTTGTTCTAGTCTATCTTACTTTAGTTTGAAGTAACTTTAATGTTCAATGAATAACATTTGATATATTTGAAGCGTAAATAGGCAAATATTATTTTGGCAAGTATCTCAAATTCTGACAGCATAGACTTCAGCAGGAACAGGTTCTAGTAAATTGAGTCAGTATTCCTTTCTATACAGCAACAATTGGTTAATAAGTACATTAGTATCTAAGTTGGATATGTAGAATAGAATCTAGATAATTGTTTCGGTTTAGAAAATGTGATGCTTTCATCACAGTATGCAGCGTTAAACGCCACAACAATATTAAAGTTGTTGCATAATCAATCGGCTATTTTATTGTCATGTTTTAAAATATATTTGTTATTGCTAACTTCACCAGTTTGAAAATTATGACCTGCTCGATTTAAATTCAGAGTACATTTTTATGATAATTGACTAAGTTAGGAAATACTCTGAGTATCACATGGGTATTCTTACTAGAACCGTCTAAGTGAAATGGAGTTAATACTTCTAAGGATTGACTATTTTGTTCAAGTTGCATAATCTGATGGATTTGGGTTTCGGTCATTTTTTAAATATATATATATTAGGCCGATTATTGTCATGTACATGACTTTTGTTTGAAGTAACTTTGAATATAAATGGCTAAATTTGGAGATATTTGAAGTGAAAACATGCAAAATGAATGTTGGTCAATCACATCAAAACTCTGACATCTGAGGCTGCAGGAGTAACACGTTCTGTTAAATTGACCGAATATTCATTTATATGCAGCAACAAATGTTTAATAAGTGTGCAAGTATCTAAGTTAGATATGTAGAATTAAATGTAGATAATTGTTTTGGTTTAGAAGATTTGATGGTTCCATCGCACTATGTAGTTTTAAGATATAGTGAATGTTCATATTAATCATATTAAAGTCAGGTGACAAGATCTTTAAGGAGACATTGAATGGATTTAGATATTGTTTGTGCATAATGAAAGTAAAGATTAAACGATGTGCCTTTACATATGAAAGTTAAATCATAAACTGTGAGACAATGCGACAAGAATATTAATATATTACAAAATGTTGAGCTCATTTAGCCAATGGAGTGATTATTGGAACTTTATTTTCACGGTCAACTTTCTTGTTCCCGGATATCAAAACAAAATGCCTCGATGCAAATTATTTAAAACATTAACCCTTTAAAAAAAAGCTTGAAATCGATTATGCCAACAAGCTCTTTCGGAATTTTTTTTGCCAATTTGCCATTAATGATGAATTTAATAAAATAAGTGAGGGAAATAATGAGATAGTTGATCTGCTTGTGCAAGGTATTGCTTTTCGATTTGTGCACACTACGAGAGAAAGTGGAATCAGCGAGGCGGAACTGCGACTACCAAATCAGTGCCTCCGTCTGAGGAAACGCTGACAAAATATTGTCCTCTCATTTCTGTGTGATCTCGCGCGACGTGATTACAGAGCGAGGCGCGGGGCGAGCCGCCAGATGCTTGTTCTTGTCAAGTCTTCAAAACACGCCGAGGGCGGCGCTAAAGTCTCCTGCCGAAGCCACTGCCGAAGCCAGGGTTGAAGCCACCAATGAAGAAGGCACATGGAGGCCGGTAGGGCAGGGTGGATAAGGGGGCACCGGAGGACAGAGGGGCGACGGGCGCGACGGGCGCAGCAGGCTCAGTGGGCGCGGCGGGTGCGGCGGGCGCGGCGGGCGCGGCGGGCGCGGCGGGCGCGGCGGGCGCGGCGGGCGCGGCGGGCGCGGCGGGCGCGGCGGGCGCGGCGGGCGCGGCGGGCGCCGCAGCGAGGCGCATGCGTCTGGAGACAAGGGTGCGGCGGGCGGGGCAGCCGGGAAGGAGGGTCAGGCCCGCCGGCACACAAACAACTCGGATCAGAACGCAGCACTCACTTCGCGTCACAACGCCGCTTCAAACACACACGTCAGCTCGCGACTTGACAGTTGGGGGAGGGGATGGGGGAGGGGAGGGGACGGTCAACAAGTCAAAAAGCTGCGAACAGACCCGGGTATGTGTGTGGGGTGGGGGAGGGGAGGCTGGGGGGGATCAGGAGGGATGTGCCAGTTCACAAAGACTTCCTTCCTTCCGGCGGAAATGACCGAGGCGGAAATAGGCCGGTTCCTTCCTACAGTGACCTCGCCGGGGACGCGGTGTGTGTGTGGCGGGTGTGTGTGTGGAGGGTGTGTGTGGAGGGTGTGTGTGTGGAGGGTGTGTGTTGGGATTGAGGGCTGGGATGACTGAGTGTTGGCGAGAGGGGTGGGACATGAGAGGGTGGTTGGGAAGCCTAATTGTAAGTGTTGTGTTTAAATGACAGAGTTCCCCGTTGACGTTAGGCTCAACGATATTCTTCCCGAGAATTGACCGATCTTTAAAGTTGCATAGTCCGATAAAAACATCAAATTGTCAAAAGCAAAACACATATCTAGATTTGAACCTACATATCCAACTCGGATAGTGGTGTATTTGTTAAGTGTTTGTTGCTGCATAGAAGGGAGTACTAAATCAATTTAATAGAACCTGTTACTGCTGAATCCTATGGAGTCAGAGGTTTGGAAAGCATGCCTAAATTAATTTAGTTTGCATTCACTTCAAATATCTCTTAAGGTACTCATTTAAAGCAAAGTTATTTCAAACTAAAAAGATTGACCTAATATATTTCAACCTAATCTAGCTCAGAAAATGACAGAAACTCAAAACCATCTTACTAGGCAACTTTAAGATAGAAATAACTTAAGAAAGAAATGATCGCTGAGGTACTACTAAACCACTGCTATCCCTTGTCCAATGAGATACCACAGTAAAGAAAGATACCCACACTATATTGCGAACATAGATTCATGCCCTTCCTTACACATACTTATTTGCTATCCTGTATTCAACTCCTCCTTATCGGCATCCACACATTCTGGATTTGATACCTGAATACACCATAGACCAGTTAATCAATTATATCCCGTTCTCAAGGCAATTTCCAATCTTCCTTTAATAATACTTAGCAGAACATGTTAATGGCTTATACTTTATTCAACATAATGGTTCAATTGTATAGTTTGTAGTTAACACTGAAACACTGATTATTATAACATTGTAAAATATTGCATGTACTCATAGGCACACCCGTTGTTATAAATCGTAAAACCTATCCACACTTAAGGGTAGAGCTAAATGCTTTAGAACGGTGAACATCCAAATTCTGAGGAAATGTCATTGCTCACATTTTAATATACTACTCACACCAATCTCTTTGGCGGAGTGGTTAGAGTGTCTAACATTTTTCTAGGTCGGACTCCTGATCTGAAGGTCGGTGGTACAATTCCCTGTGCCCCCAACTTTGCCAATTTGGATTTCCACCGCTGTGTATAACTTACAGTGTCATCAAAGGCCAGTTGCTCTCATACCATGTCGATGTGGTGTGGGAGGGAAAAAATCCATTAGGTTGGTAAAATTGTAGGCTCTGGCTTTTTATCGACAAATTGTCTAATGGTGAAAACAAGTCTATTCAGACTTATCCGTGATAGGCAGTATACATCCTAAAGAAAAAACCCACTACTCCCCAGGTGTTTTGCTGCATGAACTATAAATTAATAGCTTCCCAGAAGAATCTTGCATTGACGAGCAGCTTATAATGCACATCGGATTGCGCTTGTAATTTGTATGTTTCAGCTGGTGTGCCGAGTGCTCATTACCGCCCTCCCCCCCTGCGCCCCCCCCCCCCCATCCCCCCACCACCACTCACCACTCCTCCACACAGGTGACATGTGTGCGTTTGTCTGTGACTCACCTCCGTGTGAGAAAGCCATAATGTGGCATTGCCTGTCTGCTCCTGACAAACCGGTGGCTGGCCATTCATTCCCAGTTGATGAGTGACTCTCGATTTGCTCCAATATGACACTTAGTAAATGCTCCGTTTTGGTGCGCGCCACTAACAGCTCAGAGTGAGGTGTGGAGAGTGTGAAGCTTTGCGTGTGTGTGTGGGCGCGGGGGGGGGTAGAGAGAGGGAATGGACGGATGGGTGGGAAGAACGGGTGGGGCTTGGAGCGTGTGGGAGGAGGGGGTGAGGTGGGGTGGGGTGGTGTGGGGGTGGTGTGGGGGTGGGTGGGAGGAGGTAAAACATTGAGTGGGAATATAAGCAGGGCCCGGCCGGCGCCGTGTTGGCATTGACTGGTTGGGAGGCAGCGACGGCCCGGCCCGGCCTGCTTCAAAGGGAAGCGCGTAAAAATCACCAGTCATCGACGCCGCCATGTCCGATATAGTCCACCCGGCCGCCGCCAGGTGGCGTCTTCCTCAGGGAAAGCCGCGCGCTGGTGCGTACGCACGCTCAGTGGTGGTGGTACTGGTGGGAGTTGGGGGCGGGGGTTGTTGTGGTGATACCGGAAGTGAGCAGGACGCAGTGCTTTTAATGCGCGCGCAGCCTGTATGACACGTGGTGTGATAAGCCCCGGGTTACACCCGGCAACACGCCGATAACCGGTCGCAAACCTCGCACCGCTCCCGAGACTCTCGGCAAATGCTTATTCAACCGGAAGTCCCAGGGAACGGCCGACGCATGCGCAAATGATCGTAATCGGATGACACCCATCAGCAGACTTCAAACACAGTCATTTCCATTTTCCCACCCCTCATTCCCGGTTCGCTGGCAGGCCTTTCCAGTTGAGCTGCCTTTGTCTACAAATGAAGCAATTTTTGAGTGGTTCCACCCTCCCACCCACCCTCACCCTCAACTCCACAACCACACACCACCGATACTGATCCAGCTTCAGCGGCTCACAAACTATGCACAACCACAGCTCAGATTTAGCAAACTTTATTATTATTATTTTTGTTCAGTTCTGGAGGGAGGAATTGCAACCACAAAATTTGATTAGTCTTTTTCTGCGCGCCCTCAAATCTCCCCCCCCCCACCCCCGATAGCTCAGTCATGCAGCTTCTTCCTTCAGTAAGAACTAACAGCGGCCACCCGTGTCTCCAATGTGGGGGAGGGGGGGGGCAGGGGGTGCGGGGGTGGAAGCGGAGCGGTCTAAGGGTCAGCGGGAGGAGAGAGAAGAGGGGAGATAAGGGGAGAGGGGAGATGAGGGGAGGGGCGAGGGGAGGGTGGAGGGGGAGGATTGAAGAGGGGGAGGAGGGGAGTGAGGGGAGTGAGGAGGGGGGAGTGAGGAGGGGGATGGGAAGATGGGGAGGGGGAGGGGAGGGAGGAGGGGGAGGAGGGGAGGGAGGAGGGAGGGGTGAGGAGGGCAGGGAGGAGGGAGGGGGTTAGGAGGGGAGGGAGGGGTTGAGGAGAGGGGGATAGGGCGTGAGGGGAGGAGGGGGGAGGAGACGGGGGGGGGGTGTCTACCGCCGATCCGCCGCGTCAACCCGGGGCCAGCTGGTAATTGTGGCTTATTAAGGCCGGAGTCGATGCGGCCCTCTCACTGGGCACAGGCTACCTACCGGCAGCACGACAGTGGTTAAGCGGCGGGGCGGGCGCCGCTTGGCTGATGAGAGGCCTGCCCCATCACGGGTTGTCATTAACCGGACGCCTGCACTGGTGTTGGTCAGCCGCCCACAGACGCCCCCCCCCTCCCCCCGACACCCCCTCCCCCGCCTCGGCTCCCGCCTTCCCCCAAGTCCCGGCCCGACCCGCACGGCCTGCTAGGGGTCAACCAGTACACCTCGCCTGGCACACGCAAAGGGGACCCTCGGGGGAGGAGGGCGGCCGGGGGCAGCGGGTAGTGTGTGGGAAGCGGGAAGCAGGACGCGAGCAAGGGGTGGCGGGAAGCGGGTAGTGGACAGCGGGTAGTGGATCGCTTGTGTAGTTGGCAGATAGTCAGTGGGTAGCGGGTCCCAGGCAGCGGATAGACGGCACTGTCAAGTGGGCAGTGGTCAAGTGGGCAGCGGGTAGCGGGTAGCCGGCAGAGGCAGCAGGTAGAGAGTGGGTGGCAGTGGTAGGGGGCAGTTAAGCAACGGGTAGCAGGCCTCAGGCAGCAGGAGGCCTGTGGGTAGGGAGCAGAAGGCGGCAAGGATGGGACAACGGGAAGCGAGGAACAGGATAGAGGCGGCGGGTAGCAGGCGGGAGGTTGGAGGGGGGAGGCGGGCAGAGGGCCGCATGTAATGGACAGAAGGCAGCGGGTATCGGGCAGTGAGCAGCTGGCCACAGGGAACGGGCAGTAGGTAACAAATAAGTGCCAAGTCACCAAGTTGTCCATTACTTGTATACGCACCTCCACTGCGCACCCTGCTCTCCCCGCTCTCTCCCCGCGCTCTGCCCGCTCTCTCCCCGCTCTCTCCCCGCTCTCTCCCCGCTCTCTCCGCGCTCTCTCCCCGATCTCACACCCCGCTCTCCCCGCTCTCTCCCCGCTCTCTCCCCGCTCTCTCCCCGCGCTCTCCCCGCTCTCTCCCTGATCTCACACCCTGCTCTACCCACGCTCTCTCCCCACTCTCTACCCACTCTCTCCCCGCTCTCTCCCCGCTCTCTCCCCGCTCTCTCCGCGCTCTCTCCCCGCTCTCTCCGCGCTCTCTCCGCGCTCTCTCCGCGCTCTCTCCCCGCTCTCTCCCTGATCTCACACCCTGCTCTACCCACGCTCTCTCCCCGCTCTCTCCCCGCTCTCTCCCCGCTCTCTCCCCGCTCTCTCCCCGCTCTCTCCCCGCTCTCTCCCCGCTCTCTCCCCGCTCTCTCCGCCCTCCCTCCTCCGCGCCTCTCTCCCGCTCTCTCCCTCTCGCCCCTGCTCTCCCCCGCTCTCTCCCCGCTCTCTCCCGCCTCTCTCTCCCGATCTCCTCCTGCTCTCTCCCCGCTCTCTCCCCACTCTCTCCCTGATCTCACACCCTGCTCTACCCACGCTCTCCCCACTCTCTACCCGCTCTCTCCCCGATCTCTCTGCGCTCTCTCCCCGCTCTCTCCCCGCACTCACACCCTGCTCTCCCCCGCTCTCTCCCCGCTCTCTCCCCGCTCTCTCCGCGCGCTCTCCCTGATCTCCACCTGCTCTACCCACGCTCTCTCCCCGCTCTCTCCCCTCTCTCCCTGATCTCACCCTGCTCTACCCCTCTCCTCCCCTCTCGCTCTCTCCTCCTATCTCTTCCCGCTCTCTCCCTCGATCTCACCTGTCTACGCCTCCCTCTCCCCCTCTCCCTCCTCCGCCCTCTCCCGCTCTCTCTGCTCTCTCCCGCTTCCCCGCTCTCCTCCGCTCCCTCTCTCCGCCCTCTCTCCCCGCCCTCTCCTCCCCGTCTCTCCCCGCTCTCTCGATCTCACACCTGCTCTACCACGCTCTTCCCACTCTCTCCCTCTCCGCTCTCTCCCGCTCTCTGCTCTCTCTCTCCGCTCCCTCTCCCGCTCTCTCCTCGCTCTCTCCCGCCTCTCTGCTCCCTCCTGCTCTCCACCTCTCGCTCTCCTCCGCTCTCTCCTCTCGCGCCCTCTCTCTCCTCGCTCTCTCCCGCTCTTCCGCTCTCTTGCCACCTCTCTCCTCGCTCTCTCTCCCCTCTCTCTCTCCCTCTGTCCCTCTCTCTCTCCCCGCTCTCTCCCTGCTCTCTCCCCGCTCTTTACCCGCTCTCTCCCCGCGCTCTCCCCACTCTCCACAGTCTCCCTGCTGTCTCCCCGGTGTCTCCCTGCTGTGTCCCCACTCTCTCCCCGCTCTCTCCCTGCTCTCTCCCTGCTCTCTACCTGCTCTCTCCCTGCTCTCTCCCCGCTCTCTACCCACTCTCTCTCCACTCTTCACTCTCTCCCTGTGCTCTCTACCCGCGCTCTCCCTGTTCTCTCCCTGCTCTCTCCCCGCTCTCTCCCTGCTCTCTCCCTGCTCTCTTCCCACTATCTCTCCGTTCTCTCCCCGCTGTCCACTCTCTCCCCACTCTCTACCCGCTCTCCTCTCTCTCCCCACTCTCTCCCTGCTCTCTCCCCACTCTCTCTCGGTTCTCTACCCGCTCTCTCCCCGCTCTCCACTCTCTCCCTGCTCTCTACCCGCTCTCCACTCTCTCCCCACTCTGTCCCTGGTCTCTCCCCACTCTCTCCCCGCTCACTCCCAGCTCACTGCCCGTTCTCTACACGCTCTCTACCCACACTACCCTCGCCCCACCTCCCACCCAACCAAGCTAACCATGTACTCTACTCCCTACGGCCCGCCCCACGTCATGCGCGTTATCCTCTCCGGGCTGCCTGGGCGTCGGGAGGGTTCCCTGCATGCACACCACATCTCTAATTAAGGGCTTTCCCCGCCCACCGACATCAAAGGGTTATTAAACGGACATTTGCGCATGCGCGAAGTCAAACGGGCGTATATATGCGCATGTACAAGTCAGCAGGAAATTTTGGTAACACTATAGGTAAGGTAAGGAATATTATAGAATGAAATATAAACTTAATAGTATTTTGCAAGTGTTTTCAAGTTTAATTTAGCATAATTGAACGATGCGAACATGGATAAATAGTACATATTTGGATTTTTTAATGAACAGAAAATGACAATTGTACATGCTTGAGTATAATGAGAGAAGGCCCCCTTATAGTTCTAGTCTCTTATTGTGGGGTGGGCGGGATGGCAGAATACGAGAGGTCCATCGCCGTCCGCCGCCAAGTCAAAATGGCAGAGTTCCAGTTCTGCGGGCCTTATATAGCGGCTGGCCAGAGTTTGAAACATCACAACTACATCCAGTTTTGCAACTGCATAGTAGATTTCGGCCGCTGACGTCATATCTAATTTACATATGCAAATTCACTAGTTCTCGCCCATGGTTATTCGGTGCAGTTACAAAAGACCCGCTGGGTGGGGTAAGCGTAGAGTTATAGAGTTAGTGTTATGGTTTCAATACAGGTGGCACCATTGGCCGGTGAATAGGTATCCGACTCGGCCTTGTTTGATTACCCATCTTGCGAGCAACATTGACAATTGAACAATGCGAACACGGATAAATAGTATATATTTGGATTTTTTAATCAACAGAAAATGACAATCGTACATACTTGAGTATAATGAGAGAAGGCCCCGAGATGCTTTAACCAAATAGAGAAGTAAGCATCTTAGGGGCCGAGCGCAAGGGTCTATTTAGTCACATAGGCGTGAACCGCGCCAGATGTCCAAGCACCAAGTTCTTTGATGTCCTCCAGTGGGACTCCTATCCTGGCGCATGCCTGAGCAACACCACGTCAATGTGGTTGTGAAATGTGAACGTACAGGGCATAGGGTGCCCCGTCACGGAGAGGGCAAACATAATGGTGTTGGTGAGGCTAGTCGTCGTGAGAGGGGAACCATCAGTTGTGATGACCACCGGTCCATCCGGGTGGGGACGTGAGGCGCGGCTGTATGTGATCCACATCTCGACCAGGCAGAATCGTTATCCAGGTATTGCAGTGAGCGCTATACATAATGGCGGCAGGGAACTCCAATGGGTCTTTGTAGACCTTACGATGATGTCAAGACCAGTCGGTGTGATGGCCACATCCCTCGCCCTGAACTTGTGGGGAGACAGCCATCCATTAGCTGCAGTGAGGATGTTACCCTGGTGCAAGAGAGTGAAATATGCCATCAGCAGCGCTGCAGATAGGTCCGCCCCATTCAGGCTGGGTGTACGGAGGAAGTTGATAACGTTCATCACACAAGCTAGGGTGAGTGGGGGCGCCTGGGCAGGTTGGTGCATTGAGGGGCACTGTATGCCTCTCTTCAACAGGCTGACCTGATAAGTGTCAAAACCCGATGTTGATCCAGAGAGCGCCAGTACGGTTGTGCAGGCGCCACTACAATAGTTTAGGACTGCACCGGGGAACACCAGGTCATCACTTAGATGGAGAAGGTATGACATGTCGTCGTATTGCGATGGTCGTAGCGGGTCTGCTCCATGCCTGTTCATATAGTTTATGTACTTGATAGCCTGGCAGTTCTTCTTTTTCCAAGTGCTGTCGGCAAGTTCTGCCTCCATCGTTGCCACAAGTCTTCTGTGGTGGGGGCCAGAGTAACCTGGAGAGAAAGGCAATTAAAAGTCTATCCAGGTTAGAGTGTGGCTGTAAGGATGTTGGCGTGGTCGATGTGGACAGGGTATAATCCCCGTTCCTCGATAGTTGCATAGGCAAGGCACTCTGCAGCCGAGTCAAACAGCATTCAGCTCAGAGCGTCCGCAAATGGAATGTCCTTGCCGTGTTTGTGCTTAATTATAATGTCAGTCCTCTTCTGGGTGGCGAAGGTCCAGATTTCTCTGGCGCATGCGCAGAGTGTTGGGTCCCTCCTCGCACCCGACATGAGGACCTGCTGCGACCCTTCTTTGTCAGTGTTCACATAGATCGTGTAGAGATGAGTGTCATGTGGGGCAAGGGTCTTTAGTGCCACGATAAGTTTTATGGCCTCAAGCTCAGTTCAGTTTCTTAGATGTTAGTCTTTCTGAGTAGGTGGCACTGCAGTAGTGGGTCTCGGAATGCGCACCACCCGCCCACAGCGACAAGTCACACTCCAAGACCCATGGGATCCGGTGGCTTTCAGGTAGGAGGACTGTCCTGTTAGAGATGGCTGCATAGTCCGCAAACCATGCAACGTCGAGTGCAAGGTCATCAGGGATGGTGTGCCTTTCTCTGTGTGGAGCCTCGTGCAGAGCCGACAGTATCTGTGACATGAAGTGCCTGGCAGGGTAAACACATTTGGCTATATGTTGGAGGCGACCCACCAGATGCTGCAGCTCACATCGGAATGCCTCCTTCTTTGTTGCTCAGAATCTGCATTCCTCCACCACCTCCTGTAGTTTTTCGTCCTGTATTTTTTACTGTCATTTCAGATGTTGATATCGCGAATCTGAGCCACTGGACGTCTGTGGAGGGTGGGGCGCATTTCGAGAGGGCCAGCTCTGGGCTGAGTTCAGCCGTTATGTTGATTATGTCATCATATGCTCTGCTGGCCTCTTGCACTGTGCCCGCTGCTCCCACAAAATCATCCAGGTAGCAGAGGGTATGGTGGCCCCTTTTCCACATGAAGTAGACCACCGCATTTATCGTACAAGCGCAAGCCATTGATGATCTTCGACAGCCAAATCGGGGCGCTATGTCGATGTACGTGTTGCCAGCGATGGTGATGCCGAGGAGAGGCATAGATAGAAGACATGCCCTCAATTGCCTGTAGGCCCTGGCGAAGTCAACACACCATATCAGGGCTCCCCTACTGAGCCGCATGACCTCGTTGGCCAGGTCCACTATGCCGGGCAGCGTGTATGATGCCAGCTATCCTTGGTATTGCCCTCTTCTTATGCCAGCATTCACGCTCTTGCCATGAGGGTAGCTTAGGTCAACTATCACTCGACGGCTAGACGACCCACGCTTAGGCCTTGTCATCAATGGGCTTCTCAGTGAATGGGCCCAGCATAGCGCCATATTCACACTCCCTCTGGATGTACTCAAGGATACATATCATGCTTTTCTCGTCATTATGGTGGTTCGCTGTGGATGGTGTTAGGGGTGGTCGGCCGTAAAATCGACCAGCCATGCGAACTCAATAAAGTCCACGAGCTGAGTGTTGTGGTACCCTTTCAGCAGGCGTTTCCATGCATATACGTTGAGTCCGGATGGTACCCTCAATCTCATGCCCATGTAATTGGGTATCGTGGATGTCTGCCTGTTTGCACGCTTCTGTTATTTGTTCTATGTCATCACTTTCTCGCTCATCTTCCGCCAGTAAGTGGTGAGTTGGGGGTGGTTAGAGGAAAACATCGTCTGCTGGCATTAGTGTGTCTTTACCATCAACAGGTGTCCTGTACCGTGTCCGGATCACCGGATCAGGGGCATGCATGGCCGGCGTTTGGTGTTGTTTGGTTGATTTTCTTGTTTTCGTTTGACATTGGCGCTGCTGGGTGGTGGCATGTGTCCATCTCCAGTTGTGTTATCTTTGTGTGCAGGTTGCAGTTCTTTCACTCTTTGGCATATGGCAACGTGGCGTCTTGCATGGTTATTAGATTCACGCCTCACTTTGGTGTTGTTTGTAGTGGGACATGTGTTGTAGTTGTCCTGTGTCTTGCCTGGTCGGGGACCTCAACCGTCCCGCAGCCATTTTGTTCGTTTTCGTGAGGTGTGTCCGTGTTGTTGTGGCTGGCTATGGGAGCGCCATCTCGCGTACTAAAGCCACGCTCATCCCCCATACCGCCCTGACTGCGTTGCGGCAACGTTGTGTGCGCGACTGTGTTGGCTGTGCCGTTATGGTCTTTGTTATTCTCGGCATGCGTTATCTTGCTGCTTTGTATGTCGGCGGCATGGGAGGCTCTCGATCCCATCTACGCCGTCGCACATGTTTGTTGTCTCATTTTGGCCGTCCTCGTGGCTCAGTTTTCCGTCAGCCACTGGGCCAGTGCTAAAATGTCCTGTTTCTCAGTGTCTTTTGGTGCTGCGGTAATACGCTCATTGTACCTCCTTTTGTTCATACACATCTTCTCTTGATGTGGGTTGGCTTTTTTTTGTTCTTTTGTTCACACCATGCACAGAGGTGGCAGAGTCTATCAGGCTGCAGGCCGTGCGATATTGAGAACGTGCATGTGCCCCAGTTCCATTTGGGGCATGGCTTGCCATCACTATCCTTGTTATATTCGGGTCTGACATACTCAGTGGATGGCCTTGTTTCTTGTGTGGTTGCCTGTGTTGTTATGGCTGTCTTGGTATGCTTGGAGCCTCAGAGAGCCTGTTTGGACCTCTCAAGGCGCGTTCCCATGATGCAGACGTCACGTTGAACGTCTTTTATGGCGTATAGGTCGGACCAACCTTCAGGAAACCTACTGTCCGCTATCATCGAGAACACGGTCTCCGACCACTGCCTACATGTGTGCCAGTCCCATGTGCAGGCCATCGTCGTGAACTGGTGTGTGTGTTCCCTGATATGGTTGGTCCAGGCCATGGGCAGTTTTAAGTCTTTCGTCATGCGACAGAATTTGGCAAAATACTTATATAGTGGCTGGCCAGAGTTCGAAACGTCACAACTACGTCCAGTTTTGTAACTGCGTAGTAGATTTCGGCTGCTGACGTCGTATCTAATTTACATATGCAAATTCGCTAGATCTTGCCTGTGGTTACTCGGTGTAGTTACAAAAGACCCACTAGGTGGGGTAGGTGTCGATTTATAGAGTTAGTGTTATGGTTTCAATACAGTTGGCGCCATTGGTCGGTGAGTAGGTATCCGACTCCACTTTGTTTGTTTACCCATGTTGCGAGCAACATCTACAATTCGATGGTTTGGAGGGTGGTTTCTGGCATATTTTAAAAATAAATATGTATTAAGTTGATCATTACGATGTACTTGACTTTAATTTGAAGTTGTTTTTTTATTTTTAAATTCTCAACTTTGGAGATATTTTAAGTGAAAACATACAAAGGTGATTTTGGTGTGCATTCCGAATTGTTGGACAGGTGTCTTAGCAACCCTTTTTCGATCATAGCACCGGACATTGTGGCCCAATCGATAGAACGTAGGCTTCTCGTGTGGAAGATCGAGAGTTCGATTCCCGGTCGAGTCAAACCAATGACTTACAAACTGATATCTGTCGCTTCCTAGCCTGGCACCCAGCATTACTAGGATAGTGCATGGACTGGTCAACTCTATCTCAGTATAATGTGACTGAGTTGGATTTCAGGTCATGGTGTCGGTAACCTGTTCTCCCAATGAGGCAGCACTATATAGTCGTCATGAGTGTGCACTGTCACAAGTCGGTACCCGTCCTGATATGACTTTAGATGTTTCCAGGCCATAAAACTCCAACAAACAAACATAGAGCACCGAGCAAAGGAGCGCCAAACTGCAATATTAAAACTTAAATATTTAAACCTGCATTGTCCGATAAAAACATCAAATTTTCAAAACCAGAACAAGTATCTCAATTTGATTCTACATGTCTACCTTAGATACTGGTGCACGTGTAAAACATTTGTCACCATGTAGAAGGGAATACTGAGGCAATTTAATAGAACCTATTAGTACTGTCACCTCAGTGTCAGAGTTTTGGCAAGCATGTGCAAAGCTAATTTTGCATGTTTGCACTTCAAATATCTCAAAAGTTAACTATTTAAAATAAAAGTTACTTCAAACTGAAGAAGGATATATAATAACAATCACCCTAATTCGTTTATCTCAGAAAATGATGGAAACTCAAAATCCATCGGACTATGCACCTTTAATGACTGCAACAGTGTCCAAATTTCATATGTAGGATCAGATCTGTGTAAGTGCTTTGGTTTCGAAAATGCAATTTTTTATCGGATTATGCTGCTTTAGAATTTAAATGTACCCTTCAATGCGTAATCTCTTCTTGTTTAATTTTCTGAGCGCACTGGTGGGGTGTGATTCTCTCGGGCGACTTAACCTCAAACAGTCAAAGCGAACGCTGCTCCAATGTCACTTTGAATGCACAGGTGTATGAACATAGGCCGCACATTATCAATACAAAGTAAAAGCTTTTCAAGGCTATAAGCCCCCGAGAGATCCAGGTCCCAAAACAGTCTCTGGCGAATGGGGTGTGTTTTACTAACAGCGGGACGCCCAATGGAAGGTAACCATGCCAAAAGTAGCCAAATAGCACACCACACAGCTATGTAGAAACCGCCTATGATATGTAAATAGGAATAGGATAGTCTAGTAGTAAGAGTAGAAAAAATAAAATAAATATATGCCAATAAAATAAAATAAAACTAACATAGGCTACTAACCATACCAACCAACTATCTATCTGCTACTGAAATGCAGGCAATCAAATACCTTATCAGCAGTTACTGTGTGATAGGATAACCCCAACACGGCAGCTGGCCAGCATTGAAAACAAGCCTGAATACCCGGGCTTATATGCTATGGACAGTATAAATACAGCCTCAATAAAAAAAAAACAAAAAAAACCCAACTAACATAACAAATTCACAGAAGCAAAACTAAATGCATCAAATTTCCGAAACCAAATAACTTATCTAGATTTGATTCTACATATCCAATTTAGATACTAATGCACTTATTAAATATTAAATTATGCACAAAAGTCAATTTAATAGAATATGTTACTGCTGAAGTCTATAGTGCTGTACATGCACACCGAAAGTAATTATGCTTCACTTCAAATATCTCCTAAGTTAAGCATTTAAAATCAAAAGTGAGTTTAAGTTAAAGTAAGGTAGATTATAATGATCAATGTAATATATTTATCTCATCTCAAAAAGTGACATAGATCAAAACAATCGAACTGTGCAACTTGAATTATAAATATATAAATAGTTAAACTCAAGACCATCGAACTATGCAACTTGAATTATAAATATATAAATATCTAAATATACAAATAGTTCATGACAGTTTCCAATGAAAGAGAGTTGAAACCGAATGGTTAGACTGACTATATTTCTGATACGGAAAACTGTGTCACCTATCTAAAATAAAGGTATTTTTTTCTTCTTTAAATGGGAGTTAAGGAAAGCGCAATCAAACTTGAAGGATTTACAGGTGACGCCACTAGTACATAGCCGGTGGTTTCCATTAACAGCTTCATAATACAGTAATATATGCTATATATACTACATAAATCATGCACTATATCAAAAAGGTATTTTACCCATCTGGTCATATATCATGATGAACATCCGATGTGGAATGAAGCAGAGAGGGAAGGTGGTGGGTGAGGGGGGGGGGGTGAGTGAGAGGTGAGGTGGGGATGAGGGCGCGTTTTCACACATGTCTTCCTATGTTTCTGTCTAATACTGCATGACACAGTGCATTTTGGAGAAGGCAGTCGGCTAATTGTCAGTGAAAGGTTCTTGTGGTATTTACATGATACAGTACAGAGAGGCATGCCAAGGAATATTACCGCATAGGGGTGTCAGTGTGACAACCATCTGATCCCACCCACACATGAAAACCTTCCCGGGCCACGGACCCCGGGCCCCGGGCCCCGGGCCACTGAAGGTCTCGGGTCTCAGGTCTCGGGGTGCTGGTCCCTGTCAGAACATAGAATCAGTGCTACCTTAGTGATTTGGATAGTCAATAGGAGCGGGACGTAGCTCAGGCAGTAGAGTGTCCACATGTGAAAGTGTGGATCATCCAATCGATCCTGCTCAGTGGACACATTTGCAGTTTGCACATTTTTCCATTCCAACCAGTGGTCCACAACTGGTTCATGAAAAGCTGTGGTATGTGCTGTCCTATCTGTTGGAAAGTGCATATAAAAGACCCCTTGCTACTTATCGGAAAGAGTAGCCTGTGTGGCAGCAGTGGGTTTCCTCCAAAGAAATATGTCAGAATGACCATATGTTTGACGTCCAATAGCCGATGATGAAGATCAATGTGCTCTAGAGGCGTCATTATATAAAACAAACATTTTGCTTACTCACTCACACACTGCAAAGGTATTTAAGCATGTATGGCTCTAGAGAAAGTGTTGCATTAGATGAACGAAGACACCAAAATAAAGGTACATGGTTTCATTCTGAGAGATTACATTTTGATACATTGTAGTTTTTAGTTGAGTAGTTAATTTTACATTTATGAAACCCTATAATGTCCAATGTGAGAGAAGGATGGTGGGTGGGAAAACTTCATGTGAAGTGAGTGCCAAGACAGAGTGTGATGGCCTAGTGAGCATGGGATTATGTGTATATGAATAGTGTGAAGGTGGGAGGGATTAAGTTCACTGTTGAAGAGCAATACACCAGTGGGACTGTTGTCTGGTAATTGGAGAGTTACACAAACACAGACAATTGTCTTGTCCTTTTGTGATCGACGGGTTTGATGGTCGGTGGAATGGGATTGGGGTTGGGGGGAGGGGGGGGGGGTCCTGTTAGTCCAATGTGCATGAATGGAGCAGTAAGCTAAACTCTGCTTAAATGTATTGACAAGTACTTGGCGCAAATTCACTGATTTTTAAACCGGTAGACTGATATGTCATGTCATTTATCAGGTAAGCAAAATCGATTTGGATCGATTTATATTGGCTCAAAAAGATTTACTTAATGTATTTTGTGCTTTATTATGAATATAAAAGATGATAGCTATATCATATGAGACACAAAATGACAAAGGCCACGTTATGGAATATAGCACCACTTAGTAGTTTGGTCATTTAGTTTTTTTTGATTTTATGTCTTATCAATGTCTCATATTTGGATGACTTGACAGCGCACACTCATTACGTCTTTATAGTGCTGCCCCTCTGTGAGATGGTCTCGTGTGGCCGGCACAATGACCCAATATCCCACACAGTCACATTATCCCAACACAGACCAAACCAGCCCTTGCCCTATCTAATTATGCTGAGCTCTAGGCTAGGTAGCGTCAAGTAATCAACTTTGTAAATCACCCAATATCCCACACAGTCACATTATCCCAATACAGAGAAAACCAGCCCTTGCCCTATCCTAATTCTGCTGAGCACCAGGCTAGGTAGCGACAAGTAATCTCCTGTGTAAATCACCAAATATCCCACTCAGTCACATTATCCCAAAATCGACCAACCCAGCCCTTGCCCTATCCTAATTATGCTAAGTGGCAGGCTAGGTACTGACAAGTAATCAACTTTGTAAATCATTGCCTTGACCCAACCGGGGATCGAATCCTTGACCTGTCGCACGGGGAGCTATCTCTGATTCCACTGGCTGTTGGCTAGAAGACAACTCACTGAGGTGAGCACAAGCGCTCTGACCAGGCAGGCAGGCGGGGTGACAGGGTGCGCATGCGCATGCGCAGATCACCCACTGACCACTCCGCAGAGCTGGGCTGTGCAGATTGTAAGTAGCCGGTGTTGATGTTTGCATTGCCAGCTGGGCGTAGATAGGGGTAGCAGAGTTGAATGGAGACGACCGGAAGTGGGGTCATGCGCTGGTTCCCGGTTCATTGAGAGGGTTCCATACGCCACCTACCGGGAACAATCCAGTGATTGGCGCGCATGCGTGGAAAAAACATCGGCATCGCCATGTGGTAGTAACGTATAACTATTTTGTAGTCAGACTGAGTAGAATAGCAGTAGCTGAGTTTGTAGAAATACGTGTTCATACTGTTTGTTTGTTGGGGGTTTACGTCCTGGCAACATCTAGGTTCAGAGTCAATACTGGTTCATTTGAGAGGGCTCCACGTGCCACCTACTGAGAACAATCTAGTGATTGGTGCGCATGCCTGGTGTACCCCTGGGGGGGGGGGGGAACCATCGGCATCGCCACAAGCTAGTGACATATAACTATTTTGTAGTCAGACTGAGTAGAATAGCAGTAGCTGAGCTTTTTTAGAAATAAGAGTACACACTGTTTGTTTGTTTCTTGGGGGTTTATATCCTGACAACATCTAGGGTCATGTCACAACTGGTACATCCTTGCGACCTCTATTGGGACAACCGACCGCCGGCATGATATCCTGATGACCCACTCACTCACATTATCCTGATATTGAGCTGACCAGTCTCGGTCATATCCTAATAACACCGAGCGCCATGCTATGTAGAGATCAGTATAAACTTTGTAAGACTTTGGTTTCACATGGCTAGGGATTGAACCTATGACCTCTCGCACGGGAAGTATCCACCAAATGAGTTGAGCGGACGTCTCCTGTTTTGAACCCTGGCCGAATCAAACTGATGACTTAGCAGTTCATACTTGTTCTACCTCGCCTGGTACTCGGTATTACTAGGATAGGGCAAGGAGCAGTGGAATGAGGAAGCCCATTTGTCCGCGATTGACAATGTTCCTGCTTAATCATCTAAAGACCAAAAACAATGCTCCAAAAACGCCCCAAAAAACTGAGCGCTGTACTGATTCTGTGATCCGGTGTTTGGGTGATCGGTAATACTTTATGCACCTCCCCACCCCTGCGAAGCATGTCGCAGCAATACCAGGCACTGGGAAGTGAGAGAATTAAGAAATTGTGAAGGAAGGGTTTGTGGTGGATCTGCAGTAGGAGTGGGAAGAGGCCGGTGGAACCAAGCGACGTCATAGGGGATTGTTTGTTATTTGTCTTTTTAAAGTCCAGGCAAAATGTAAAGTCATATCAGGATGGGTACCGACTTGTGTCAGTCAATGCGCACTCATGGCGACTCTACAGCCCCACTGGGACACCAGCATCATGTCCCAATTTCTCACCACCAAGGCACATTATCCTGATACTGAGCTAATCAGTACTTGCCCTATCCTAGTAATGCAAAGTGCCAGGCTATGATGTGACAGGTATCAATTTTGTAAATAATTGGTTTGACTCAACTGAGTTGCTAAACTCCTAACCTTTCGTACGGGAATTCAGTGCTCTACCGATTCGGTCACTGCGTCAGGTCCGTCGTCGGGGATGAGAATGGAGCACGGACAGAAGTGGCAGGAAAGGGTGTGTGCTGGCGAGCGGTAGGGGGCGGGTGGGTGCATGGTCCTGGGGGAGTGAGTAGAGTGTGTCGAAGAGCGATGTGTTAAGGAGGGGGGATTGTGGATGATAGTTATGGCAGATGATGCTAGCCGAGATCCGATACGTGTACGAAATGGGGCGGGGTGGGAGGGGCGGGAATCAGAGGCTGGGTGAACGGAGAAGGACTGGACGGAAGCGGGGCCGGGCGGAGCATGACAGGGCGGGGTGGGACGGGGCGGGATGGGGGAGGACGGGATGGGGTGGGGTGAGGTGGAGTGGGGCGGGTCGGCGGAGTGCGGTACGTTGCTGTGTGGTGGTATGTTGTGCGGTGGGTTGTGGAGTTGGGACGTATGGTGTGGGACGGACAGGGCGACGCGTTGCGGTGGGTTGTGGTGCATTGCGGTGGGTTGCGGTGGGTTGCGGTGCGTTGCGGTGCGTTGCGGTGCGTTGCGGTGCGTTGCGGTGCGTTGCGGTGCGTTGCGGTGCGTTGTGGTGCGTTGTGGTGCGTTGTGGTGCGTTGCGGTGTGTTGTGGTGTGTTGGGGTGCATTCCGGTGCGGTGGGTTGCGGTGGGTTGTGGTGCGTTGTGGTGCATTGTGGTGTGTTCTGGTGTGTTGCGGTGCATTGTGGTGTGTTCTGGTGCATTTCGGTGCAGTGGGTTGCGGTGCATTGTGGTGCGTTGCGGTGTGTTGTGGTGCATTGCGGTGTGTTGTGGTGTGTTGGTGTGCATTCCAGTGCGGTGGGTTGCGGTGCGTTGCGGTGCGTTGTGGTGTGGTGTGGTGCGTTGTTGTGTGTTGTGGTGCATTGCGGTGTGTTGTGGTGCGTTGTGGTGTGTTGTGGTGCGTTGCGGTGCGGTGTGGTGTGTTGGGGTGCATTCTGGTGCAGTGCATTGCAGTGTGTTGTGGTGCATTGCGGTGTGTTGTGGTGCGTTGTGGTGTGGTACGTTGCGCTGCATTCCAATATGCTGAGTTGTGGTGTGGTGTGTTGTGGTGCGTTGTGGTGTGTTGGGGTGGAGTGCATTGCGGTGCGTTTTCGTGCACTTTGGTGCATTTGTGGTGTGGTGCGTTGCATTGTAGTACAGTGCGGTACGTGCGGCGCAGTGTGGTGCGGTGCGGTGTTGTGCGGTGCGGTGAGGTGCGGTGCGAGGGCAGTGCAGGGGTAATGCAGGACAGTGGACGGCAGGGCAGTGCAGGAGAGGGCAGGGCGGGCAGTGGAACGGGGTGGTGAAGTTGACGTTGGCGGCCCGCTGCGCGCCTGTGCCCCGGAGCCTGTTTGTTTCTACCCTGGTCGGCATTTATCTAAGGCCGCCGTGTGCCCGCCCCACCGACCCGATCCCCGGGCAGCCTCGACACAACCCAGGCCGCGCTGACCCTGATCCCCGCCCCTCCCCCATCTATGCCCCGCCCCCACCTGCCCACACACGGGGATGCTGGTCCCGCTGTGCGTAGACCTACATCACTTTCCTTCCGTTGTACCAGAAACGCGTGCACAAGTATTCCGGCTACAGTCGCAGTGTCTCAGCTCTGTGCGTCACAATGAATGGCTGGTAAATTAATGCCCAGTCTTAACCAACCCGACGATCCGACAAACTGTGAATCGCCGACTGAAATCGTAAGCACTGCGTCTCCGACCAGCTGTTTGATTAAGTTGCATAAGGCACTGTGCAGACCACAGTAAAGCATCCTACCGACTATTGCCGATACAATTGAGATAAGACTGTCCATGCCCGACTAGTCCGACCGACAGGATTGGCGGCAAATATTCTTCTTTAAAGCCCTGCATTCTTGGTTAAAGCCCTGCATTCTTGGTTAAAGGTGTCATCTCCATCCGAAAATACCAACAACAACATCAACACACACAGAACATGTGTACACAGTTTTGCCCAACACTATCCACGTGCCCTTAACAGATCCATGTTATACTGGAGTGGAGTTACCGCGGGTAGGCGGGCTTCCCCCTCACCGTCCTGCTTCGTGTGCAAGGAGTGTAATACTGCACCTAAGACATCAGCTCTTCTTGCCACTCTCTCTCTCTCTATCTTCCTCCCATGTTCACCCGTCGGCATTCTGACGTAAAATACGACAACTCGGCATGTTCCCTCCCGTTTATAAAGACCCCCTCAGTGCATCCCACCTGGCAAATGTGTCACTGCCACATTATATACCACCCCGAGTTGCCAACTGGTCTTCGCTCCCGCCGGCCGCTTCCTGCCAAGAAGGTCCTCGCCAACAGCTCTGGCAGCGGCCTTCCCTCGCCCGCCGCCGCCGCCCGCCTCCCGCCGCCCTCCGCCCGCCACCCGCAGCCCCCCCGCGCCGCCCGCGCGCGTGCATGCCAAACCGGGTTCGCCCCACACCCCACGCCCCGCGCCCCGCCCCCCACGCCCCGCTCCCCGCTCCCCGCCTGCATGTCCTTCACGCGTCGCGCAGTGTGGCCCCCGGGCATTCAATTAACACCTCCGGCGGCGGTAGCGGGGGGGGGGGCGGGAAGCAGGAGGCGGGAGGCGGGAGGCGGGAGGCGGGAGGCGGGAGGCGGGAGGCGGGAGGCGGGAGGCGGGAGGCAGGAGGCGGGAGGCTGCGGTGTTTGCTATTAGCGCCCGTCCACGGGTGTTAATTTCTGGCAGACAGGACCCGGGACCCGGGACGCAACGCAACGCGCCAACTCGGAGCCTGACAAGGGTCAACCTTCTCTTTGGCGTCTGCCTGCCGCCTGCGCCTGCCGCCCGCCCGCCGCCCACCACCTGCCGCCTGCCGCCTGCCACTCGCCGCCCGCCGCCCGCCGCCCGCCGCCCGCCGCCCGATGCCCGACACCCGACACCCGACGTCCGACGCCCGACGCCCGATTCCCGACGCCCGACGCCCGACGCCCGACACCCGACGCCCGATGCCCGATGCCCGATGCCCGACGCCCGACGCCCGACGCCCGACGCCCGACGCCCGACGCCCGACGCCCGACGCCCGACGCCCGACGCCCGACGCCCGACGCTCGCCAAGGTAATCTCAGAGGCCGTGTATGGAAGGCGACAATGCCAGAAGGTCCAAAGACTAGTCTAGAACCGAGGCAGAAACAGAGCCAGGATGTTATCTGACTCACTCATCCTCTTACGATGATATAATATACTTATATGCGTATGCTTTTATGTGATGTATAGAACATATGTGAGTATAAAGGCGCATAAGGGAAGATTCCTTATTTGGCCACCCTTATGTTGTGTACTACTTTATGGGTGACCCCCTCTTCATGGTGGGACAGGTGGCGCCACCATCCCCACCGCTATATATATACCCCATGTGTAGATATATACTATATATGGGTGTTTATATATGAGTGTATATATGGTAGCAAGAAGTGCCACCTATATCTAATTGATTATATAGCCACTGGTTGTACACATACATGATGTGTTACAGAATATCCATAGTGTTGGTGAAACCGGATATCAGTGGAGTAACCATATGACAGTGTGCACTGTCAACGATATTTATGTCAGATGTTGCTAGGATGTGAAACCCCAATAACCCACTTACTCACCAAATGTGGAACTTATGTGGGTGAGAGATGAAAGCTGTGATACACGCAGATATTTGACCTCCATTTTACCTGAGCAGTCCATGGTGGTGAGATACGCATGCGCACATCGTGGGTTAATGGATGCCTCCTATATGGTATGATTCTAAATTTGGAGCATGCGCAGATCAAAGCGCTTCGGGTTGACCCGGTCATCTTTGAAACTAGATTTCCAGAATCGGACACGGGGAGTAAAACTTTGGCATCTTGTGGCGTAGATTCTGGAGCGCCCTCGGTGGGTGGCGCACGCGTGTGTGTGCGTGTGCGCGCGCGCGTGTGTGTGTGTGGAGGGGAGGGGAGGGGAGGGGAGGGGAGGGGAGAAGGGCAATGGTGCTTGTTATACATTAGGAGACCAGAGCCAAAGGTGCCTGGAGACCTACGCACGGGAATGTACAATAACTGTCAAGATGCTGCCAATTTATAATAGCAAGACAAGCCAAGTGAGGCGGAGAAACTGCCAGGACAGCCGCAGAAATTCTGGCAGCTGGGTGGTTTGTGACTCGGTCGAGGCCAGCTGACCGGGATGAGGCGGGGGGGGGGGGCGGGAGAAGGCGAGAGGAGGAGGAGGTAGAGGGGCAGTAGAGGGTAGTGGGGGAGGATGTGGAGGCGACGGAAGGAGAGCGAGCCGGGGAAGGCGGGGAAGGTGAGACGGGGGAGGGAGGCGGGAAGAGGCTTAGAGAAAGTAGAGGGTGAGGGGAGAGGATGCGAGGGGAGGAGGTGGAAGGAGGAGATACGGGAGAGGCAGGGGGCAAGGGTAGAAGAGGAGGCGGCGGGGTGATGGCGGGCAAGTGTGAGGAAGCGGGCTGTGTGGAGGATGGGAGTCGGGGAAGGTGGCGGCGGGGGCGGGTGCGAGGGGTGAATGGACGGGGTGTGGGAGAAGGGGGCCCTGCCAGTGACATGGTTAAGGGCAGGACCTACTCACAGTTGGCAGGGCCCGGCCCGCCGCCTGGCACTCCAATAGTCCCAGCAACGGCTGCCTCCGGCACCGGCCAAGCCACCAGCGGCACACACAAGTGCCCGCACCCATTTCCGGTCATACCAGAATGGAGGCGAGACAAGAGCGGTGAATGGCATTAAATTGGCAGTGAAAGGATTCCCAATCAGCTGCCAATCAGGTGTGTGGTTGGGGGGAGGAGGGTGGTGGTGGTTGGGCGGGGGAGGTGGGAAGGGGGAGGGGTGTGTAATGAGCAACAAAGAAGTGTGTCTGGGAGATGTGTGTGGTGGTGGTGGTGGTGTGTGGTGGGGGGTAGGGGGCTGCAGTGATGTGGACACGAGCGTTGTGCACAGCCCAGATAGTCTTATGGGGGACTCTAACCAGACATGATGGCACGGATCATCAATAACTGTGTTCAGTCGTCCACAGAGCCACAGATCCCAGTGTCCCAGTGTCCCAGTGTCCCAGTGTTCCAGTGCCCCAGTGTTCCAGTGTTCCATTGTCCCAGTGCTCCAGTGTCCCAGTGCCCCAGTGTTCCAGTGTCCCAGTGTTCCAATGTCTCAGTGTTCCAGTGTTCCAGTTTCCCAATGTCCCAGTGTTCCAATGTCCAGTGTCCCAGTGTCACAATCATCCGGGTCCCAGTGTCCCATCGTTCGAAGAGGTTGATAGGGTTTCTCAGTGAAATATTACTAATCCACGCTAACCTGTCTATGTGGTTCCTTGCCTGAGAGGTCAGTGAAGACTGCCATACTTATATAAGATTTGGCCGATCTCTTTCCATTCTGACTTTACAAAGATAGTCTACCAATGATCTCAGGATCTAGAACGCGCATCCTATGCGCATTCATGGTTCATTACAATTGCAATTTCTAGAATTTGAATATGTCATTAACATTGAGCGAATATTTGCGTAAAAACATGCTAAAATCACACGACTGTGCAGAACTTAGTAGGTATTTCTTTTATAATGGTCCTACCAACAAGTACTACCCAGGCTAATTGGGTTACCTTGCGGGGGCATCGCCCTCACTGGAGACATGCAAGGCAGGCACACACATCTCCCTACAAAGGACAACCCGGGGTAAGTAATTTATATATGTGTATTTTTATATTTGTAGGTTGGTTGTTGGAGTTTTATGTTCTGGCAACATCTAAGGTAATATCAGGAAGGGTACCGATTTGTGACAGTGGGCATTCATGGTGACACTGGGAGACTTGGAAATCAAGTATCCTACTGATGCAAAGCGCCAGGCTAGGAAGCGATAAGTATCAATTTTATAAGTCATTGCTTTAACTCGACCGGGAAGCGAACTCCCGACCTTCCGCACACGAGGCCCGGCTTTACCGATTAGGCCACTGCGCCCGATATATTTATGTATATATATATGTATATATATGTATATATTTGTATATATATGTATATATGTATATGTATATGTGTATATATATATATATATGTATACATGTGTATATATAATTTCATCTCATTCTATGGAAGATGGCGCAGGCATTATTGCAGCTCTCGAAGAGGATGACCCCAGTATTATACAGACATGCTTACCTTTTCAGAACTAATATTTATTTATACAAGTCAAGCAAATGTTGCCACCTTCGTGATTTCACATGAATACAATACACATGTATTCATCGTTCAAAATGTGTGCACATCAAACCATGTATGACCTGAAGTAGCTCATCACACCAACACAGACACCACAGTAAAGTTACATGGTTTATTTGGGGAGATTACATTTTGGTACATAAGAGTTGTTTTTGATGAGTAGCGAATTCGACATTCTGAGGGTAAGATAATGAATGATACTATGATTTCAAATGTGCGACAAGGAGGTGGGTGGGAAAACTTCACATGAAGTGACTTCCAGAATGGAGTGGTGACCTGGTGAGTGTGGGCCTGAGTATGTAAGGGGGCAGCCACCATGTGGTAGGGGCTGGGTGGGTGGGGGGATATGTTTGACATTTCGAAAGCAACACAAGGGTGGAACTGTTGTCTGGTAGTTGGAGAGTCACACAAAGGGCAAGCTGTTGTCCAGGCATTTGATGGTGTATGTAGGTAAGGTTGATGGAACATGGAGGGGGGGGGCAGTGTCGGTCCAATGACCGCAAGTGGGACATTAACTCAACTCTGCTCAAAATATGTTAATTAAATTAATTCTAAATTGATCAAATTGCCTGATTTAATACCTCCATCACACTAAAGTAGTTCTTACTACATTCTTGAAAATGTTGCCGAACGGGCTCAAACTGTGTGCGAATGTTATGAATGTAGTAGAAATGTTCTACAAACTTTTTATGAACTGCATGGATGGGCAAGGAAGGAAGGGTGCTCTAGATCTTTGAGCATGTTCAAAATTTTCAGCGGCCACGTTCTACCCTGTTTTAGAATGGCGTCGGACGTTTTGAGAACTAGTTTGGTGTGGTGAGGGTGTTACGCACACGTCGTTCACTCACAACAGGGATGTGGTCTTCCTGAGTGCATTAGTAAACCTGGTTCGTACCAGCGGGAATGTAGTTGTGAACATCCACACCAGCTCCAGCAGGCTGCCACACCTCATCAACGGCGTTACATTCTACCTGGTATTCCTGACTTTAGTAAAAGAAGAAAGCAACTTTCCGTATACTACTATCACTCGGTGCCTACAGCGGGCCCGTCCTGATATGACCTTAGATGTTGCTAGGACGTAAAACAACAACAAACAAACAAAGCCTACAGCGGACACATTCAGGGAATGGCCGGACGCTGTGGCCGAATCGATAGAGCACAGGCTTGCCGTGAGGAAGGATGGGAGTTCGATTCCAGATCGAGTGAAACCAATGACATATATACAATTGACACGTATCGCTTCCTAACCTGGAGCTCGGCATTAATAGGATAAGGCAAGGACTGGTTAGCAGTGTCAGGATAATGTGACTGAGTGGGATATCGGCTTATGGTGCTGGTGGCCTGATTTCCCAGTGGGACCACACTATAGAAGTCACCATGAAGCGTGCATTCCTTACACGCGGTATGCGGTATGCGGTATGCGGCATGCGGCATGCGGCATGCGGTATGTGAACGAGTTGGGTCCTTTCACCCACACCCACACACATAGTGTCAGGTTTCTCTAACACTGTTTTCTATGGGCATTCGCATTCGCATGCCGCACTGATCGCTACATGGACCGATTCAATATTCACATGCCGCATGCCGCATGCCGCATGCCGCGTGTAAGGAATGACCCCCATTGACTTAGATGCTTTTCGATTTTTTGCCGCATTCGCATTCGCATACCGCGTGTAAGGAATGTAGGCTTAAGTGTGCACTGTCAGAAGTCGGTACATATCCTGATATGTCCTTAGATGTTGCCGGGGCGTAAAACTCCTAAAACCAACCATCCGTTCAGGGAATGGGTTGCTCTCCTGTGACGTCACAGGTTTGATATCGCAATGCATTATGGTTATGTGCGGTCATCTTGATACCCAAGATGACCAAGATACCCAAGTAAAGAAACAGTGGTATAATTGTTTATTGCACTGTGTCTATGTCTTAATGTGGTGACTGTGTATATATCTGATATATATATATATCTTTGCAGCTTCACAAATGCATAATAAATAGATTCCTTATTAAAGGCTCTGTCACACCTCACCGGATTGGGGAAATGGAAAGAAACCAAACAAAGTCTGTTGATATCCGGCAAAGTCCGGTTTATTGGAAGAAAGAAAAAGAAAAGAAAGAAAAAGATGAAAGAAGAAAAGAGAAGAAGAAATACGGTGTAAAGAAGAGAATCCGAAATGAAGAAAGAAACCAAACAAAGTCTGTTGATATCCGGCAAAGTCCGGTTTATGTCCATTGCATATCCGTTGATATCCACTGAGATCCATTTATATCCGGCCTGATCCGTTACAAGTTTTGAGCATGCACAAAACTTGTAACCGATTGCGCCAGACTGATGTATGCGATTATTATCCATTACCGTCCATTCCCCGTCCATTCCCCATCCGTTCCCATCTGTTCCCGTCCATTCCCGTCCGTTCCCACCCGTTCCTGTCCGTTCCCGTCCGTTCCCGTCCATTACATATCAATTGCATATCAGTTGCCATTCGTTATAGTTCCTTTTGTACACTGAATTGTCCATTGATCGTTAGATACGTTATCAACCGCTACCGTCTGTTACCCGTCCGTTACTGTCTGTTACCTGTCCATTACCCATCGGTTAAATAATCAATACATTTCACGTCCAAATCACACCGGACTAGAATATTTTTGTCTGGCTCTATCCGTTTCCTCAATCCGGTGAGGTGTGACAGAGGCTTAAGTGGGAACGCTGGATAATATCAAATGTCACTTCTTGAAATTTCTGTGGCTGGTATAACTACTGTAATATGCAGAATGAGCATGAAAAAAAAGTGGATGGACCGCAGTTGCCCTGATCAGGCCCTAACACAATGTTTATTTTGTTTGTCTCTTTCCAATAGCAAAGTCATGTGAAAGGTGGATCCCTGTTGGTGAATTTCAGAAAGCACTTCTCTCTATTTGTGTGGCATGTGTTGCCGTCATTATGTGCAGGAAACAGCTGGTAAAACAAACTAAGCAAACACCGATAATGCTAACTCTTGCACAGCATAGTATTTAACACTTAGCAATTGCAAAAGAATTGCATTAAAAAGTCAAATCCCTTGTTAAATGAACATGCAACTGAATTTAATGTAAGATAACGCTATTATAGATGTATGTGGCTGGCATTGCTATTGCCATGTGCCGAAAAATGCCTGTGATGAAAAGGAAGTTAACAAATATGCATACGCAGTGTCAGTGTGGTCTAAAGTGGCACAAGACAATGCAAACTGGTAATTTCGACCACACACACATAGACTCATAAAAGGACGGACATTGGGGAGACAAGTATTTGGTATATAATCCTTAGTGTTAACCCGATCGATTATGCTTCTGCATTTGAGTTTCGGCAATGGAAATATGGTGTAATCCTGGTATGTCGGCTCGGTTAGATTCTTAATGGTGCAAATTAGTGGCCTGATGGATGCAGGCTGTAATCTGTTACAGCCTGGAAATGAGTCTAATGCCGGTTGCAGTGTGTTATAACTTGCAGACCAGATTAATGTAGGTGTGCAATGTGCTACAACTTGCTGGCCCAGTTAATGCAGGCTGCCATATGTTACAACCTGCTGGCGCGGTTAATGCAGGCTGTCATGTGTTACAAACTGCTGACCCAGTTAATGCAGGCTGCCATGTGTTACAACCTGCTGGCCCAGTTAATGCAGGCTGTCATGTGTTACAACCTGCTGGCCAAGTTAATGCAGGCTGTCATGTGTTACAACCTGCTGGCCCAGTTAATGCAGGGTGTCATGTGTTACAACCTGCTGGCCCAGTTAATGCAGGCGGCCATGTGTAACAACCTGCTGCCTTTGTTAATGCAAGTTGTATGTTAGTGTTATGCGCGGGACTTAGCCCATGTCAGCTCATGTGTACATCGATAGCCAGGTGTGTACAGCCAGAACTAGGTCTATTTGGTCACGTGTCTGGTCAGTGTGTCTGGTAAGAGTCTTGTATATACAGTCAGCACGGGGCGAGGTGTAGGTGTAATGCCTTTCCGTTATAAACATTGCTTTGGGAACTCTATGAGTAATTTTCTAAATCATATCATTATATTGTGTTCTGAAATTCCAGTCTCCAATTCAATTATTTACTTGATGATCTCTCCGTATTTCCGAGTTTTCTTTGGGGAGTTTTGTAATTACATATATGTCTTAAGAATAAAATATATAATATGAATCAAATGAGCAGAGTCGGGCGCTTTCTCCAGTCACACTCATTGGACCCACACACCCCGCCCCTCCACCCCTCCCTCAGCCAACCATCAATCTTATTCACAGCCATCGCCAAAGACTTGGACTGCCCTTTGTGTACCATTTGTGTGCCTTTTGTGTGCCCTTTGTGTGACTCTCCAACCAACAGACTGCCTCACCCATGTATTGCTCTCCAATGGGCACACACCCCCATCTCATGATGGGTCCTTATATATCACACTCACCAGGGCAACACACAGTCCTGGCTTTCACTTCACATGAAGTTTTCTTTCCCACCTAATATTTTTCACATTTATTCTAGGATCATTATTTTTACTCATACATGTGAAATTAAGAACTCAACAGGCAACTATCAATGTACCAAATTATATTTCCCAGAGTAAACTTTGTAACTTTACTTTGATGTTCGTATTGAGCTAATGTATATAATAAATATGATAAGCATAATAAGTGTAATGAGTGCGTGTCCAATGAGTACGAGTGGAGCATTCACTGAACTCTCCTCATTGTATTCATTTTAGATAGCTTATGCTCGAAACATATATGTAATTAAACAACCTTATTATATATATTACAACAGAATAGGGTCCTAACATTTTCTTTTCTTTTACCAGGAAGCAAATTCGAACTGGGACTAAATGGAATTCTGCACACATTATTTTATATGTATACAAGTATACAAATTATAAAGCAATAACAACTTTCAATGTTGATGCATTGGAAGAATTGAGGCAGTGCTCCGGTTTAATATGTCCCTTTAAATCACGTGACATTGACACGTGACCGGTGCAGCGTCACCTGTTGCCGTCTTAGTTGGCAACTGCTCCACATACGTGCAGGTGACCTCTCTCGACACCTGTGACCTTTGACCTCCAGAGCCTTGCTTAACAAACAATCAAACTGGATGTGTTATGTATGTTATCCGCCCAGTAAAGTAATCCTAGTTGCATCAAACTGGACTGTTATGTATGTTATCTGACCAGTAAAGTCATCCTAGTTGCATCAAACTGGACTGTTATGTATGTTATCTGACCAGTAAAGTCATCCTAGTTGCATCAAACTGGACTGTTATGTATGTTATCCGCCCAGTAAAGTCATCCTAGTTGCATCAAACTGGACTGTTATGTATGTTATCCGCCCAGTAAAGTAATCCTAGTTGAATCAAACTGGACTGTTATGTATGTTATCTGCCCAGTAAAGTCATCCTAGTTGCATCAAACTGGACTGTTATGTCTGTTATCTGACCAGTAAAGTCATCCTAGTTACATCAAACTGGACTGTTATGTATGTTATTCGCCCAGTAAAGTCATCCTAGTTGCATCAAACTGGACTGTTATGTATGTTATCCGCCCAGTAAAGTCATCCTAGTTGAATCAAACTGGACTGTTATGTATGTTATTCGCCCAGTAAAGTCATCCTAGTTGCATCAAACTGGACTGTTATGTATGTTGTCTGACCAGTAAAGTCATCTTAGTTGCATCAAACTGGACTGTTATGTATGTTATCCGCCCAGTAGTCATCCTAGTTGCATCAAACTGGACTGTTATGTATGTTATCTGACCAGTAAAGTCATCCTAGTTGCATCAAACTGGACTGTTATGTCTGTTATCCGCCAGTAAAGTCATCCTAGTTGCATCAAACTGGACTATTATGTCTGTTATCTGACCAGTAAAGTCATCCTAGTTGCATCAAACTGGACTATTATGTCTGTTATCCGACCAGTAAAGTCATCCTAGTTGCATCAAACTGGACTGTTATGTATGTTATCGCCAGTAAAGTCATCTAGTTGCATCAAACTGGACTGTTATGTATGTTATCTGACCAGTAAAGTCATCCTAGTTGCATCAAACTGGACTGTTATGTATGTTATCTGACCAGTAAAGTCATCCTAGTTGCATCAAACTGGACTGTTATGTATGTTATCTGACCAGTAAAGTCATCCTAGTTGCATCAAACTGGACTGTTATGTATGTTATCTGACCAGTAAAGTCATCCTAGTTGCATCAAACTGGACTGTTATGTATGTTATCTGACCAGTAAAGTCATCCTAGTTGCATCAAACTGGACTGTTATGTATGTTATCCGACCAGTAAAGTCATCCTAGTTGCATCAAACTGGACTGTTATGTATGTTATCTGACCAGTAAAGTCATCCTAGTTGCATCAAACTGGACTGTTATGTATGTTATCTGACCAGTAAAGTCATCCTAGTTGCATCAAACTGGACTGTTATGTATGTTATCTGACCAGTAAAGTCATCCTAGTTGCATCAAACTGGACTGTTATGTATGTTATCTGACCAGTAAAGTCATCCTAGTTGCATCAAACTGGACTGTTATGTATGTTATCCGCCCAGTAAAGTCATCCTAGTTGCATCAAACTGGACTGTTATGTATGTTATCTGACCAGTAAAGTCATCCTAGTTGCATCAAACTGGACTGTTATGTATGTTATCCGACCAGTAAAGTCATCCTAGTTGCATCAAACTGGACTGTTATGTATGTTATCTGACCAGTAAAGTCATCCTAGTTGCATCAAACTGGACTGTTATGTATGTTATCTGACCAGTAAAGTCATCCTAGTTGCATCAAACTGGACTGTTATGTATGTTATCTGACCAGTAAAGTCATCCTAGTTGCATCAAACTGGACTGTTATGTCTGTTATCCGCCCAGTAGTCATCCTAGTTGCATCAAACTGGACTGTTATGTATGTTATCTGACCAGTAAAGTCATCTTAGTTGCATCAAACTGGACTGTTATGTATGTTATCTGACCAGTAAAGTCATCCTAGTTGCATCAAACTGGACTGTTATGTATGTTATCTGACCAGTAAAGTCATCCTAGTTGCATCAAACTGGACTGTTATGTCTGTTATCCGCCCAGTAGTCATCCTAGTTGCATCAAACTGGACTGTTATGTATGTTATCTGACCAGTAAAGTCATCTTAGTTGCATCAAACTGGACTGTTATGTATGTTATCTGACCAGTAAAGTCATCCTAGTTGCATCAAACTGGACTGTTATGTATGTTATCTGACCAGTAAAGTCATCCTAGTTGCATCAAACTGACTGTTATCTATGTTATCTGACCAGTAAAGTCATCCTAGTTGCATCAAACTGGACTGTTATGTATGTTATCCGCCCAGTAAAGTCATCCTAGTCACATTTATTTCCAGTCACGGATGCAATTTGAAGATGCCTAATTTTTAAAAAGCCGCATGAAACTTGTTAGGTACTAATTGGAACAAAGGTCGGACAGTAATGAAATACAACTCCGATCTAGATAATGTCGATATATTTGATGCAAGGTGGTTTAACTGCATTATAACAAGAAAATTGTGCATTTGGTCAAAACTGCTACTGTTCTTACAAAGTCCTACGCGCTGTCATTCAAAGGTTATCAATCTGAAAAAATGTGAGCACTCCACCCACCCCCGCCGCCGTATTTAACAACATAAGTATTCCAAGGTCCGCTGGTCGCTCGGAGGAGGAGTGAAGCTGGGGCCCAGCATGCCCGGTTACAGCTTCAGCTTATATGATGGAAAGTTGGGGAGTGGGAAGTTGGTGAATACGCATCACACAAAGTGCTGTTTTGTCTAGTGTAGAATATTTGCTGGGTATAATTTCACTGTAATCTACATTAGGAATATGGCATATTATTCCAAGTTTGGTTATCAAGAAGCATGAAGTTATATGTGAAAAGTATATGTGAAAAGTGAGTTCAAAGTATCGGTTCTATACCATTGTGAAGGATATGCCTGGGAGTCGCACCAACCATAACTTCCTGTTTGTAAGCTGAAGCTGTGACCCGGCGTGCTTTGGTGCAGTTTCAGTATTTAATGGGGAACCAGCGGAACTAGGAATACTCGTATTGTTAATGCACACTTCTCTTTTTCATTGCAGTGCCCAAAGATGAATATCATTACAAACAACACACGAGCGTTTGCATAACCTATCTATTTCAGACATTATGTATGCCCGTGCATATATGACTGGGATAGCTCAACGGTGTTAACAAGCGTAAACTGTTTGGCGGGAATTATGGGAGCAGACGACTTTGACGATTTATTCGTCACACCGAAAATATACCTATACTCGAAGAATATGCGTCTAGAACGGGGCTACAAAGGAAGTCAGCTTGAAACAATGGATTGGTATCTTTATTAATATTAATATTATCCCTCTGGCTAGAGCAAGAAAGCCCTGACTGGGAGACATGCAAAGCAAAATTCTGGAGGTGAGTGAGGCCGATTTGCAGCTCTGGGCCTATATGATATAGCACAAGTGCAGCACAGCAGATCCAGGGTGAATGGATCACAGAGCACGTAGCACACAAGCACGGCAGCCGTTACAAGAACAATAATCACTCATATCACTAATACAATGTCAGGGAATCTCAACATGGCTATTACAACATTGATAATAGCCCCAGATATAATTCGTATAATCTTAATTATTGTACCTGTTATAATCTAATTCCTTCGATGCTCCATGAGTTTATATAGCGCAGACGATGACTGTCAGTTACACCACCGCGCAGACGACGACGCGCACACTTTTGGCGGGAGACGCCGCACTGTGTCACGTGGTGCGCGCTGGCACGTCCCGGCGAGCACCATATGCCTGCCGGAACCAGCGTCACAGCGCGTGCCAACTGGCGGCGCGAGCAGGCGAATCCTTCATTTTTGTCAATCTGCGTTTGAAACCAGAGACAACTGTCAGAGAACCTCATCACAAGAGTATAATGTCGTCTGCCTGCCAAGAACCAACCGCCGCAGCGGGCGTTGGGGTGGGAGGTGGTGTGGTGTGGTGTAGCGTGGTGCGGTGTGGAGAAGAGGATGGGAAAGGGTGTGGGGGTGGGTGTAGGGAGTGAGGAATGAAAAGTAGGAGAGGCTGGTGGTGTGGAGGAGGGGGAGTGGGGGAGTGGGAGAGGATGTGGGAGAGTGAGAGAGTTTGTGGGGGAGTGGGGGAACGTGGGAAGTGGGAGGGGATGGGGGAGTGAGAGAGGATGTGGGGGAGTGAGAGAGGATGTGGGGGAGTGAGAGAGGATGTGGGGGAGTGAGAGAGGATGTGGGGGAGAGGGAGGGATGACGGTGGTGGATGGTGTCAGTGGTGTGTGGGGTGGGAGGGGTGGGAGGGGTGCTGAGGAGGAGGTGTGGGAGGGGTAACTAGGAAATTGGAGGAGATATGTGGTCGGGATTAGAAGGGGTGGTAACAGATGGGAGGTGGGGATGGTGGGGGAGTGTGAGTGGGGGAAGCTGTATATGTGGGGGTGGCTGGGGGGGTAGCAGACATTGCTGTTATGGATAGGGCGCGGAGGCGGGTAGCGTTTAGTTATTGACACATTGACTACGACTGGATCATGTCTGTTTTTATATATTCATATAATTTTGTTATACTTCGAGTCGGTCGGCATGACAATACAAAAACAATGCTTGTTATTTATATACGTACCATTTTTTTGTATATCTCGAGTCTGTCGACCTGACAATAGAAAAACAAATATGCGAGCATCGATAGCAGATGAGCGCCTTTCTCTTCTTTGTTTTTTACTAGCATGAAGTCTTTACCTGATGATATTTTAAGTAAGTTAAATTGCCAAGATCAACTTTACTGCAAGTCAAAAGCGCCATGCAAAATGACGACAAGTGGGTTTTGCCATGTTGCATGAGGTATGTGCGTGCAGGAGGAAAGTGTAGCCTGGGCGGGGACGTGCAGCTTGTGTGGGGACAGCTTGTGTGGGGACAGCTTGTGTGAGGACAGCTTGTGTGGGGACAGCTTGTGTGTGGACAGCTTGTGTGCGGACAGCGTGTGTGAGGACAGCTTGTGTGAGGACAGCTTGTGTGAGGACAGCTTGTGTCGGGACAGCGTGTGTCGGGACAGCTTGTGTGGGGACAGCTTGTGTGGGGACAGCTTGTGGGGGGACAGCTTGTGTGCGGACAACTTGTGTGGGGACAGTGTGTGTGGGGACAGCTTGTGTGGGGACACAACTTGTGTGGGGACAGCTTATGTGGGAACAGCTTGTGTGGGGACAGCTTGCTTGGGGGTAGCTTGCATTGGAACAGCTTGTGTGGGGACAGCGTGTATAGGAATCGCTTGTGTGGGGATAGTTTGTGTGGGAACCGCTTGTATTGGAACAGCTTGTATGGAGATAGCTTGTGTGGGGAAAGCTTGTGTGGGAACCGCTTATGTGGGAACAGTTTGTATAAGAACCGTTTGCGTGGGAACAGCTTGTGTGGGAACAACTTGTGTGGGAACAAGTTGTGTGTAGACAGCTTCTGCATGGACATCTTGGATGGGGACAGTTTATACGGGAACTGCTTCTGTGGGAACCGCTTTCTGAGGACAGCTTGTGTAGGAACAGCTTGTGTGGGGAGAGCTTGCATGGAAACAGTTTGTGTGGGGACAGCTTGTGTGGGAATAGCTTGTGTGGGGACAGCTTGTGTTAGAACAGCTTATCTGGGCACGTGCAGCCTGTCTGAGAACAACTTGGGCGGAAATATTCAATGCGACCTCCCCCCCCCCCCGCCCCCACCCATGATGCAAATCTGACAACTCATTACCATGATGTGCACATTGCACAGACTGAACATTGGTTTGAGACTTAAATAGTAATATTACCATATTACTGCGATCATAATTTTCTAAAAACTAAAACCATCACAAAGGGTCTACTTAACGCCAATGTATCTATAACCAGGTGAAATAACACCCAATACATTAGCTCAATACACACGCAGACACACATATATATATATATATATATATATATATATATATAATGACCGCCAAGGTTTAGGGTAGCGCTTTGGGCGCGATTTCAACTGATTGTACATAAATTAGCTTTAAGTAGACAATTTGTGATAGTGTTACTGTTAGTTTTAGAATATTCGGACCGCAGTAATGGTAACATTACTATTTAAATCTCTCTGTACATATAATATATCAAACCCCAATGTACTTATTCAAAATTAGCCTACTTTTATTACAGCGTTTAGATTTAACCATGTTAAAAGTCATGTAAATACCGCCAATATTGTATGGCTGGAGACCAGTGTGCAGAATAAAGTGTCTCCCACACAAAATGAAAGTGAAATCTGTCATCATGGACACATCGTGGGTGTGCACGTGCATATTGTGTGGGCACGTGCAGCTTTTGTGGGCACGTGTGGCCTGGTTGACTGAATGCGACCTTTATTTAGATCTTGGGGTCAACTAAGGTCAGAAGCACTGGGTGGGCAACCAGCGTCAGACCAGTTGGGTTAAGTAGGTCACAGTCTTCTTGGTTAATGATATATATATATATATATATATATATATATATATATATATATATATAGAGAGCAAGTGGTACAGGCGTGAGGCAGAGCCAGGACAGCTGAATAGGCCAGGTGGCAGCACCACACGAGGCAGAGGTCCTGACCAGTCGCTTGAGTAGTTGAGCGTCATTAGTTGTGTAGTGTCATTCAGGTGCCAACTAGAGACACAATTATAGGTTAATCAGTTTACCGATAATTATACTTGTATAATGCTTATAAAGCACACATATATATATATAGTTTGTTTGCTGGGGCATTATATCCTAGCAACATCTATGGACGGGTACCGGCTTGTAACAGTGCACACTTAATGTGACTTCATAGTGCTGCCCCACTGGGAGATCAGGCTACTAGGACCATGACCCAATATCTTACTCAGTCACCACATTATCCTGATACTCAGCTAACTGGTCCTTGTCCTATCCTACCCGGAGTATATATATATAGTTATGCACACATATATATGTATATATATATATATAAATTAGTATATATATATGAAGTCATATGTAAGTTATAATATAGTATAAATATGAAGTTATATTGATATATTTATACATAAATTTATATATAAAATTATGTACATCATCATGCTGTCGGTCGCAATGTGACAAAGACTGCTTTCATTACTTAACCGCTGCTCTCCATTTAGCTTTCTGCTGTGAGAGTGATATCCATGAGTCGATCTTAATGTCTCTCAGCTTCAGGTTTCTCTTGATACTAATGATAGTATCCTTGAACCAGAGATGAGGGCATCCTCTCTTTCTTTGACCAGAAGACAATTGAGAATACAGGATCTGCTTTGGTAACCTGTCTGTTGACATCCTCATCATGTGTCCAGTCCACGGGGGGTTCTCTCTGATCAGAAGATCTTCCATTAGAGGACAGCCCTGTCCGATCGAGTATTCCACAATATGCTCACTTAGACATTTTCGTTCTAACAGTAGTAATACTGTAATATTATTCTTTTAAATTACAACTGGCAGCAGTTCCAGTGCCCATTAACCAAAACATCCAACACTTCTGGCGAAGAGTGCTCAGGCTGGTCAGATAAGGAACCACATCTGGCAATCTGATGTGCTTGAATCGTTTCACGATTGGAGAGCAACATGCAAGTCGGTCGGATCGGTCCTGGGGGTGGTTCTCGTGTACGACCTGAACCTGGTACCCGAGCCCGGTACCCGAGCCTGGTACCCGAGCCCGTCACCCATACGCACACCGGCACCCGTGCCCGGCCGCCGGGACTATTAGATAGTTGACACGTTTATCTGCAATTAAGGCTGCCTCCGCCTGGGGCTTTGGCCGACACCCAGGGCGCCCCCTTTACTTGTGGTCAGTCGGACCCTCCTCCCCCTCCCCCTCCCAACCCCCCCTGCCCCTCCCCATTACGCCCCCATCCACCTACCCACACACACACACTGGCACCCTTCTCTCCTCTCCAGGATTTCCAAGTCATCCTGGAACGCACTTGCTCGCTTCTACCGCCAGAACGCATATATCATTAATGTTGTCGGTTCTCCAGACCCTGACACCGAGGACTAACAGGCCCCACCTTGTCCCCATACCTGACTTGACACCACTACTAACTAATCACTAATTTTCACTAACAACTAACAGGTAACCCCACCCACTGACTAACTAATCCCATCCTAACTTCACTTCTTACTTACTGTGCATACAGGTGAATCTGGAGGGACTGAAGTTTGGATCCTGGTCGAGTCAAACCAATGACTTATAAAATAGATACCTGTTGCTGCTCGGCGCTTGGCGTTATGAGGTCAGGACAGGGATTCGCCGCACAGTGTCAGGATAATCTGGATGTTCCACACAGGCCTGATTTCCCAGTGAGGCAGCACTATAAAGTCACCATAGTGTGCGCTGTCACAAGTCGGTGCACGTCCTGGTATGGCCTAGGGTCTTACTGGGGTGTAAAACTACACCAACCACCCAGCCTCCCCCGGCCCTCTCAGAGGACTGGTTGGGCTATTAGGCTGCATTTTGCCTCCCCCCCCCCCCCCCCCCCCCCTCTGCCGCCCGGCCTCACTTTTATGTTTAAAGTGCTAAGCTTTTTTTAAAAAGCCGAATTAATTTTGGTGTGCACACCGAAATGCTTTGTGGAGGATTTGCCTACGCACTTTTGAATATGACCATGTAACACAAGAAGAGCAAGCTGCAATGACTGATTAATGAGTGAATCAGGAAATAAGTTGTATGAGTCAGATCAAATTTAAATAAGTGTTTTGGTATCGAAATTGTTATGCTTTCATCGGATGATGAAGCTTTAACGCTTTCAGATTGATAACCTTTGTTAATGCCACATATTAACCCTTTAGCTTGAAATGGTGTACAGTAAAACCTCTCGAAGTCTAACCGACAACCTCCACAGATCGACCACTCCCCTATATCGATCGCTTTATTTGGGTCCCAAAGCATCGCCCATTGTAACGATTAACAACTCCCGAAACCGACTACCTCCTTAAATGGACCATATAAAATCGGTCCCGTGGTTGGTCGATTTAGAGAGGTTTTACTGTAGTTTTACCCTATTCCACAATTTCCACCGCCTCATCCAGATACTTGATTCCAACAATGTTCATAAAGACCTTAATTTCACAAAGATGTGTTGATTTGTACCCACATTGCTGGCAATCAGTTCCCAGCGATGTAGGAATCGGTTTCCCGACCTGATATGAGCTTAGATGTTGCTAGGACGTAAAACAACAACAAACAAACAATAGGAATCAGTTTGTTTATCAGCTACTGTTTTCAATTCACAAACGGGGAGTTTAACGGGAGCAGAAAAGGTGTTGGCTGAACTTTGGATTCGGTTCGAGTAGAAGGTTAAGAACTACATAGTATATTGCTCGTGAGCTTTTACTGCATGAATGTACAGCCACGGCTTGGTGACATATTTGTTGTTGTTGTAAATATGTTTATTCTGCTGAATATACTCTTTTGTCAGAGCCGAAGCACTGGTCTTTTAGCCATTTTTCAATTCGGGGTTATTTACACAAAAAGGGTATATAAAGTGAGCTAACAATGGTTTTTGAATACAGTTGAATATATATTGTCGAATATATTTATATATAAGTTTATGATATAGTTCTCATTCAGGATAATGTGACTGAGTAGGGGACTGGGTCATGGTGCTGTCGGTCTGATCTGCCAGTGGAGCAGCACTATAAAGTCACAATGAGTGCGCACTGTCACCCGTCCTGATATGACCTTATATATATATATAGGATGTATAATTAATGATGCATATATGTCTGTATTATTATTGCTATTGTTTGTTATTCACAAAATACATTATGTCCAATCATTGACTTGCATGGATTTGCCCCAGGTTGCCTACAGCAGTGCCGCCAACGGCTAATTCCGGTGGTGCTCGGGGAGGGCCAAGTCACTTGTCAACTGGATTTAAAACTTTACCAGTAAGCCTGTTATTATGCTAGCCAAGACGCACAATACAGGTATGTGGGTCACTCTCCTGAAAACTGGTCAGCATGGTATGGGATTTAAAAACATCAATAAAGAAACTTCCTACTTATTTTTTTCCTTATACTTTTCATATTCATGTTCAGATTTGATGTAAGAAATAAGGGAAATAAAATGTACTGTGTGCAACTTTGGTCCTTTTAGTTATGAAGTGTTTTTGTACCAAAAACCCCCATTTTACAGTCAGCCATTTGTAAGATGGCATATGGGACGTGGTTGAATCCTTACTAACATCTTGTATTGCATTGATATATAAAACAAAACAGTTCCCAAATCAAAAAGGAAGTATTTATTAACATGTATGCATGCTTAAATTTTAAAAAAGGTATTTGATGTCTTCAGAAATAACATCACAAATTTCTGTCACAGACGTAACCAGTGGTGTGTGAATAAAGCATGGTTGGGAATTACTTTAAAAAGAATTTATATAAGCACTAGATATTTATGTATATTATTCCATGATTAATATGCTTCTAAGTATGAACTTATTTAATTCAGCTTAGATTTGTATTAAGCAGACTGTGTGGGGTCCTAAACATGTGTAACATCTGAACAACACATTTTATACTGCCATAAGACATAGCTTAATCATGGACTACACCTTTAGTTTTTATCTCATCAATTTATATTTTACATAGATATAAAGGGGAGACTTCCAGCTTTCATTTGCAACCAAACAATGTAAAAAATTCAAATATTAGATTTTAACTCTCCATGTGACACTTCTGGTCAGTTTTCAGGAGAGTGACCCATATATACATATATCTAAATAAATGGCATAAACTCAAAGCCAGCAGACTATGCACAATTTAATATGTGGTGTACAGGAATGCGGCCATTTTAAACATGTCCCTGTGAGCTGCTGTCAGTGTGACACATATGGCGCTATAGAACAAAGGCTGCCTGTAACACCTGGGTTACGATCTGAGGACAATGCCCTCGGTAGACGTCCAAACCAGGCGCCAGTACTGGTTCCCACACCCACATGGCGCCGCGCACCACCTGACCCGTGGCGCCACCTCCCGGGAATACAGGCGCCACACGGCCGTGACGCCCGGCGCCCGGCGCCACACCACACCCGCCAACACTGACTGTTGAGTGGCCGTATATGGCCGTATATGGCCGTATATGGCCGTGTATGGCCGCATAGAAATTAGATGAACAAAAAAAAGATTTTTTTAAATAAAAAAATATAGAGGTTCAATAATATGACAGAAGCAGAAGGCACAACAAATTAAATTTGGAAATATTTTATGATAACGAAGACATGTTTTCAGTATCATCGGTTGGGACGGGAGAATCCGCTATTGTTAGGGTCTGATGGAGGGGCGGCGGGGCGGTGTGGCGGCGGGGCGGCGGGGCGGTGGAGCGGTGGGGCGGGGGCGACAGGGCGGGGTGGTAGGAAGCCGGGGTGGCGGCAAGTGGAGGCAGGTAGGCGGGGAGGCGGAGCGGAGGAGGCCGCAGGGCAAGGCCGCTCCAGGCCGCCAACACACCCCTCAGTGTAGCCCCTTGAAGTCCAACTCGCAGGTCTGGTGCAACACTGCTTGGGGGCAATTTCACTAACATAACAACCTCCCGCCCACGTAATGTAATGTACTCTACCCAGGTAATGTCATGTACTCTATCAAATAAATACATAACAATCTCTATATATCAAATAAGTATACAATACCTTTGGTCCGACAACGGGTGCACACAAGTGAAGCTGGATACGCAAACACAGTTGGCGCTAATGGAAAATACAGAGTCAGCCATCTACAGTGGTTTCGTATAAGTGAAAATAGTTGCGTACACGAATTGTAGAAAGTTGGAAATAACGTGTTACACAACCGAAAACATCATATGAGCTCACATGTTGAGTTAGCCCACACACACATGCGTACAATCGACAGGTGCGTATACATACATACATATGTACATTATTTATTAGATCATCCCGAGTAATTATTGAGTGGCGAATCAGGCAGTAGACGAGCCGCGGTTAGTGTAACAGGGACCCATTCGGGGGTGGGAGTGAACGGGGTGGGGAGGGGGCTGCCACCCGTCATAATATGGAATGATTTAGAAGTAGAAGTAAATGTTGGTAGAACTTCCATTGATTTATTATTGTATAATGCTTATTTATCACACATAGGTATGTGTGTGCATATCTGTTAATCACAAAAACTGGACTGATCAAGACATAGTTTGTACAGAATATAATGTCCTGTGAATGAAATGCTCATATATAAGCATGATATTTGAACCTTATATATTCTGTATAAGCCATTATACGAGTATAATAAACCGGAAGATCCATCTACTCTCCAACCACTAAGTCATCGGCTGGTCACCTAGTCATTAGGTCATCTAATTTAACCTCATGACCTCCGCACATGGTGGCACCTGCTCGCCCACGCCTCAGCGGCCATTATCCTCAATGGTGTTGCAGGTATAACAATACCTCAGGGAGTTTGATGCCCCTGCCCTGCAGAGTTGTAAACCACTGCCTTGTGGTACAGGTTCTTGACAGAACCGAAGGCTAAGGGAGCAAACCCTGAACAGAAAACCATGTCACTGTGGCAGCATTAAGGGTGGTTGATGTATGGAACTCCCAACATCTCCCGACCAGCCACTGCAGGGACAAATAATTTTGCGCCTATCTTGACATGTCCTTACCGGTGTGAAACCTCTATTTGCTCCCCGAGAGAGTTCCGCTGGTAACTTGCAAAAGCCAGCAGCACTTCAACACTTTTGCAGGCAGCTTTCATGAAATATACAACCGCACAATGGAGAGTGGCAGTCAAGTAATAAAAGCAGTCTTTGTCACATCGCGACCGACAGCATGATGATGATGATGACTACCCCCCCTTCCTGGGTGGGGTGGGTACCAGCTTCCTTCCCTCCCCCCCGATCCGGGGGCTCTGCACGACAATCGCTCTGAAGAATTATTATATATATACAGTACAACCCTGTTAAGCCAAGCTCGGTTAAACCAAACGATCCGTTAATCCAAACTTTTTTCGGCGACCCCGCAAAATACTACACTTTATCAATATCATATAAAAAAGTTGGTTAAACCAAAGTCGGTAAATCAAAATTATCGGTTAATCCAAACAAAATTGTCAGGCCCCAGGCCACTTCCGGTACAATTAAACCAAACTTTCATGTGGTTATAACGTCATCTGAGACTTTTTTATATGATACCTGGCAGTATTTTGCCGGGTTGCCGAAACAATTTGGATTAACCGATCGTTTGGTTTAACCGAGCTTGGTTTAAGGTGGTTATACTGTATATACACAAAAGACAATAATCAAAATGTCCACATACATTGTATATTACATTCATAATGCACCCGTGTTTTTGCCAAAGCCAAGTCAAAGTCGAAACCAAAGCTCGCTTCAACCAATGATTGGTTAATCCAAACAAATTTCTAGGGTCCATTCAAGTTTGGTTTAACCGGGTTATACTGTACATATATATATATGGTTAAAAACTGCTATTTTGAACCTTATATATGAGGTTATATATAAGGTTGAAAATAGCAGGCGTGATCTAGTTCAATGGCACCTCTGCATGTTGCCGTGTTATATTTCTGAAAGTGTTGGGTGGTTTTTTAGTAGAACAACGTCGCAGGTTCAAACAGAACGAACGGTTCAACTGCGCGTTCTGCTGTGTGGTTGAACAAGGTGAGGGTTTGAGGCGCCACTGCACGCCCACCTACACGCCCACCTGCACGCTCACCAGCACGCCCACCAGCCGCACATGCGCGGCCCGGGGCGAGGTGGGGCGCTCAGGTAGTCTACAGAACTAGAATAACGACGACCAGCAGAATGGTGAGACGGGGCGAGCAGCTCAGTGTGTACAGAGCTGCACACGGTCAGCTTACTCGTTTCTTGTTTTACGTCTTTGCAACATCAATATCAGGGCGGGTACTGACTTGTGACAATGTGCGCTCATGGCGACTTTATAGTGTTACCCCACTGGGAGACCAGGCCTGCCAGCACCATGACCCTATATCCTACACAGTCAGATCATCCTGATAGGCTTACTGTGCGAACCAGTCCTATTGATGCTGAGGGCCAGGCCAGGTAACAAGTATCAATTGTATAAGTCATTGGTTTGACTCGGCTGGGATTCGAACTCCCGACCTTCCGCATGAGAAGCCTACGCTCTACCGATTCGGCCATGTGATGCTTTCATCGGACAATGCGGCTTTAACCATGTGTGTGACGTGAGTGATTCTCTGGTACAGACACGTTATGCCTCGGTTCTGCACAAGACTCACACCAGGGGGCACGTTAGCATAAAAGGTTGGCCACCAGTCGGGTATTTGTAATGGTGGTCCGGTTTTACTGTATAGGCCTATGCTATGATATATGTATGTGTATATATATATATATATCATATGTGTGTGTTATCAATACTATACTGTGATAGGTGAGTAGTATGTTTGGAGAGTCACTTCCATCAGTCAGGAAAATAGAATATATTGGGGCTTTACTGTTGCAGTATTTATTATCCCTTGTGGCATAGGGCTGACTTCAGTGCTGAGTTGCACTGCCTTTCCTAAATGCTATAAGGTTAAAGTTAAATAGTCCGATGGTTTTGAATCTCTGTATTTTTTTCTGAGATAAATATATTAGATCGATCACTAGTATCTACTTTACTTTACATTAGTTCAAAGTTACTTTTATTTTAAATGGTAAACTTTTTAGATATTTTGAGTGCAAACATGGAAAATTAGTTTTGGCATGCTTGCCAAAACTCTGACACCATAGACTTCTGCAGTAACAGGTTCTGTTAAATTGACTCAGTATCGCCTTCTACTCAGAAACAAATGCTTAATAAGTGCTTCAGTATCTAAGTTAAATATGTAAAATCAAATCTAGATAATTGGTTTGGTTTTGAAAATTTGATATTTCATCAGACTATGCAGTTTTAACTTCAGGATTGTGGCCTAGGGTTAACAGTAATATTGTACCTGTGATTTGTTTGTTATTGTTTTACGTCCTAGCAACATCTAAGATCATATCAGGACGGATACCGACTTGTGACAGTGCGCACTCATGGCGACTTTATAGTGCTGTGCCACTACGAAACTGCCAGAACCATGACCTAATATCCCACTCAGTCAGATTATCCTGACACTGAGCCAACCAGTCCTTGCCCTATCGTAATAATGCCAAGCGCCTGGCTAGGAAGCGACAAGTATCAATTTTTAAGTCATTGGTTTGACTCGACCAGGGTACAAACCCACGAACTCATGGGTTCAGATCCCCCGATCTCCCAAAAGAGGAGGCGGATGCTCTACTGATTCAGCCACCCCGTCTGGTACTTGTACCTCTGGTGGCAGTGACAAGAACTAATGCTATAGGTAGCAGTTCACTGCGCAACATCTTTAGTGGCAAAGGTCGTATAATAGAGGTTGTCCACCACCTATCTTTCTTATAATAGAGGTTTTCCACTACCCATCTTTCCTCTAATGCCAAGGCACATAGAAATAACCAATATTGAGAGTAGCAGCTCACTCCGCGTGTTCCGCAGGAAAGGTTTATTTTGAGTGGTGATAACTTTAGTCGGGTGCTCTCTTCCCACTTCGGTACAACATTGTGGTTTGGAAAACACTATTATAGCTAACTATAGGAGTCCATCATATTGGTTCCGTGACCAGGACTCCAAGACCGGAAAGCACACTGAGGCGTTGTCTCTTTATCACCTCCCAGGCGGAGAGTTCTAGAGTCGATCCTGGATCGACAGGGACCGGTTTGTTTTGTTTGTTTGTTTGAGGGTTATGTCCTGGCAACATCTAAGGTCATATCAGCATTAGTACTGTCCGATTTCAGTGTGCACAGATGGTGGCTTTATGATGCTACCCCATTGGAACTCTGGCACCATGACCTGATTTCCCAATCAATCACATTGTTCCGATGATGAGCTAACCAGTCCTTGCCCTATCCTAGTATGCCGAGCGCCAGGCTAGGTAGTGAAATGTATCAATTTTGTAAGTCATTGGTTTGACTCAACTGGGAATTGGACTCTTGACCTTCTGCACTCTATCGATTCAGTCAGCGTGTCCGGTGTACAGGACCGGCGAGACGGTTCAAGTTGACAGACATGGTTGTCTGAGGGCATTTATTATTAGGTACATCCGGGCTGTTTTTTATCGTCACTTTTTGGATGCTCCCGGAAACGTGGATCTGAGGGACGCCTGAATCCAGCAAAGAAGATGCAAACAGGAGAGAGACATAAAAAGAGACAGCTAGAGCGCGTCAGAAGGAAAAATAAGAGGAGGAGTGGGATAAGAAAGGACACCAAACTTGGCGCGCCGTGCCAAGCCCATCACCGCGCCACCTGGTGTCATTGTGGAGTCTTCTCAAAGGGCCTCACAAGTCCAAGAAAACAAGCAATCCCCCGACTCCTCCCGCCCCTCCCCCCCCCCCCTTCCTCCACCCAGCCTTCACCGTCGCCACACCCCGCCACCGGCACGCACCGTGGACCCCAGCGTCTCATGTTGCACTTGTAGTACTCCGACGAGAACTTGTGGGGTTTCCCCCCACCCTTCTTCCTTCTCTCTTTCTTTTCTCCCTCTCTCTCTCTGTCTCTCTCGCTCTTTGATACGACTGTCAATAGGCGTCAGGGCGTCCAGTCTGTGCCGCGAGTCTGTGACTGATTCCCGGCGTGGCCACTTGACAGTTGGCTGTTGTGCTGTGTTGTGTTGTGTGTGTGGTGTGTGTGATGTGTGTGTGATGTGTGTGTGGCCTTCCGCTGTTCTCCGGTCTTCCCGTGCGTGTCCAGTTCTGGCCTTTCCATCCCCCCCCCCGCCTCCCCCTCCGCCTCATCCCGCCTCGCCCGCCCCCCCCCCCCCCCGTGGACTTCCACCTGTAGGAACCCCCGGCGACCTGCCGATGCTCTCAAGAACAGTGTGGGTACAATAAAAGCCACTCGGCCGGCCCGGGGTGAAAGGGGCGGGAGGGGACGGAGGGGCGGGAGGGGACGGAGTGGCGGGAGTGGCGGGAGTGGCGGGAGGGGCGGGAGCGGTGGGAGGGGTGGGAGGGGTGTGCATGCGAGTCGCTCCCCACATGAAACGCCGTCTTCCCCGGCGGGCACCCACTGGTGCCCGGCCACGGGTATTGATGCCTGGCCCTTCAAAGCCAGAGAAACCCCTCCTCCCTCCTCCCTCCCTCCCGCTCACACCTGCCCTCTAACCCCGCCCCACCCGCCGCCCGCTATGTCCACCCCACTACTGATGGCCTTTTGCTGACTTTACTGTTTGTGTCTCAGTGTCTGTCCCCCCGGGGGGCATTGTGGTCGACCCCTTCTTGTTCCTCCTGCGCATGCAACTTCTGGTTGCAGAAAGCGAGAGGCAGAAGGAGCGGCGGAGTTCCGTTATATTACCACTAGTACCAGAACCCTCCACCAGATGTCTCCACCGTTGTTTTTTGTTGTTATTAATTAGCACTTCTTTTCTTTATGTGGGTTGTTGTTTTATGTCCTAGCAACATCTAAGGTCATATCATGACGGGTACCGACTTGTGACAGTCACATTATCCTGAGCCAACCAGTCCTTGCCATATCCTAATAATGCTGAGCACCAGGCTAGGAAGCGACAAGTATAAATTTGTAAGTCTTTGGTTTGACTCGACCAGGGTTCAAACCCACGAACCCAAGGGCTTGGATCCCCGATCTCCCAAAACAGGAGACGGACGCTTAACTCATTCAGCCATCCCGTCTGGTCCTTTTCTTTATGAATACTACCACAATGAATTCTATTCTATGGTTAACTGCTTGTTTTGGAAGTTGGGTGTCACGGAGCACATATTAAATAATTTACATGTTTTAAATATATAAAACAGTTTATTCTTCCGAACATACTCTTCTTTTTGTTCACCGCCGATGCACTAGTCTTGTGTCCATGTACATTACATTGTGGACAGCTAGCTCCGTAGGTACCCATCCTTCGGTCAACAGGAATATTGATCACTTTTCACCAAATGCGCCACTTGACGTTTTTGAGCACAACAGATAATTATATTACAGTCACTTATACTCTTTCGCCCAAAAAGTAAAAGATAGATTTGATCAATTTGGAAATCAACAGCTTAAGTCTGGGTATTAAACTTAGTATGTAGCAGCTAAGGGAAGCTAATGTTGTTTATAGCCTATGAGTTTATGAGAAATGCAAGGATCTACATAGACTGGTAAGCATGGATATGGTGTTGCATCAAGGAGCCTAGGTAGTGTAATGGTTAGCATGCTAACCCAGGAATGGAAAGAGGTGCGGGTTTGAAAATTGCTCTAGGAGCACCTTTTCCCATTTTCATCACTCCCATGACCCTGGAGTCACTGGGTGGGCCTATATTGTCAATTTCTTTCGCGACAAGAGTAATCGATGAAAATTAGTCATACATGGTTCATATATATCTCGGGGCCCAAGATGATTCCGGTAATAAAATTATGCTAGGCCTATACCTTTCAGCATACACCGAGCCACATTGCCACATGTGATTTACACTTGTGTATAGTATAGTTATGTATGCAGGTATTGCAGGTATTGCAACACCTCAGGGAGTTTGACGCCCCTGCCCTGCAGAGTTGTAAACCACTGCCTTGTGGTACAGGTTCTTGACAGAACCGAAGGCTAAGGGAGCAAACCCTAAACAGAAAACCATGTCACTGTGGCAGAATTAAGGGTGGTTGATGTATGGAACACCCAACATCTCCCGACCAGCCACTGCAGGGACAAATAGTTTTGCACCTGTCTTGACATGTTCTTGCCGGTGTGAAACCTCTATTTGCTCCCCTAGAGAGTGCCGCTGGTAACTTGCAACAGCCAGCAGCACTTCAACACTTTTGCAGGCAGCTTTCATGAAATGCTAAATGGAGAGCGGCAGTCAAGTAATGAAAGCAGTCTTTGTCACATCGCGACCGACAGCATGATGATGATGATGATGATGATAGTTTCAACATGTTTGCCTACAATACTCCATGAAGTGACATAAAGTAAAGGGACTTGGGTACATTGTCTAATTCATTTTGTAATACAGCAAAACATCTCTAAATCGACTGACCATGGGACCGACTTTAAATTGTCCATTTAGGGAGGTGGTCGGTTTATGGAGTTTTTTAATCGTTACAATGGTATTGTATAGGCGGTCATTTGAGACCTAAATAAAGCAATCGATATAGGGGAGTAGTCGATCTGTGAAGGTGGTTGGTTAGAGAGGTTTTACTGTATAGGCCTATGCTATGATATATGTATGTATATATATCTATATATGTGTGTGTGGTATTAATACTATACTAATACATTCCAATCTTCAAAACTGTGTCTACAGTGGCTGCTCAAAGGCATCATATATATGGTTACATAAATAACTGCCCCAAACTCTGTGAAGGTAATAAATACATATTGCCAAAAGAACTGCACTTTACAACCAACAATGCAGGTACAAAGTACACTGAAAATAAGTATACAGTAAAACCTCTCTAAATCGACCGACCATGGGACCGACTTTATACCCCTGTCACACTATGGCATAACCCAGTTGCGTAAGCCGAAGTTGGTGAAATTTGGCCATTACATCAAGATATGTTGAGGTATGTTACTCGTTCATTAAGCCTACGTCGAGATATGCCAAGTTATGCCGAGTTACGCCAATTTATGTCAAGATACGGTGACACACATCAAGGTTTTGGACATACCCAAAAGTTTCGACATAGCTCGACGTAAGGCCATTACGTTGGGTTATGTTGGGCTTATGTTGCGCTCATGTTAGGCTTACGTCAAGATACGTTAGACATTTGTTAGAGCTACGTCGGTCTACGTCGGTCTACGTTGAGCTATGTCGACTTACGGTAGACTGACGGAGAGCCTGGAGGAACGTGTATCCCGCGTGCTGACAACGTGGTGTTAATGTATCTCGACGTAGGTCTAACATGTCTCTTTTGTTGTTGTTTTACATCCTAGCAACATCTAAGGTCATATCAGGATGGGTACCGACTTGTGACAGGACGCACTCATGGCGATTTCCTAGTGCTGCTTCACTGGGAAATCAGACTGCCGGCACCATGACCCGATATCACACTCAGTCACATTATCCTGACACTGAGCTAACCAGTCCTTGCCATATCCTAATAATGCTGAGCACCAGGCTAGGAAGCGACAAGTATAAATTCTTAAGTCATTGGTTTGACTCGTCCGGGAACCGAACTCGCAAACTCCCGATCTTCCACACTCGAGGCCTGTGCTCTACCGATTTGGCCACCGCGCCCTGTCTAACGTGTCTCTGACATGTGTCTAATGTTAGTCTAACGTAAGTCCAGCATAATTATGTGAGTCCTACTCTAAGCTGATGCTAGGGTTTCACTAGGCTGATGCCATGTGTGCTGGAGGCTTGTTAGCCTTATGTTGGGCCATTTTTTGTTGTTGACGTTCTAACTCATTGAGCCACGTAACAACTACGTTGGACCGATGTTTCGCCTATGTCCACTACGTCGCACTGAAGTCCAATTTGGCCCTGAAATGCCAAGAATTTCTACGTATCTCGACGTATCTCGACGTATCTCGACGTATCTCGACGTATCTCGACGTATCTCGGCGTATATCGACGTATATCGACGTATCTCGATGCATCTCGACGTAAAAAAAGGTGATTTTTACGTTGCCCACTCGTTGGCCTGTTACGTAGTAGTGTGACAGGGGTATTAAGTGGTCCATTTAGGGAGGTGGTCGGTTTAGAGAGTTAAAATATCCTCAGAATGGTATTGTCGGGACCCAAATAAAGCGATCGATATAGGGGAGTGGTCGATCCGTGGAGGTGGTCGGTTAGAGAGGTTTTACTGTATATATGATGCATCAGAATTATATGAATATAAATAATTGGAAAATTATATTATGATGAGTATTATCATGAATCTCAAGTTGTATTATTGTAATAACCTCCTCCGTAATTATCCGGAGATGAGTGGTGGCGCCGCCACTCGACTCTCAACCGCACAAACCACCTCCGACTATAGGGCCGGTAGCCGGCTGCTCACCGGAACTAAATGAAAACCCAAACTGACGACTGACACAACAAAACAAATAAGACATCTAAAAGCACCAAATTCACATCCTGATTACAACGTGATTTGCCGTGATTTGATGTGATTTGCCGTGATTTGCCGTGATTTGCTATGATTTGCCATGACTTGCTGTGATTTGCCATGCTATTCATGTTGCCTGCTTACAAGTTACATCCCAAAAGTGTGTTTTAGTGTGTTTGTAGAGTGTGTGTGCTTGTCAGTGTCTGTGGGTGGGGTAATAATTTTGAGGAGGCCAGGAGGGGAGGGTTAAATAAACAAATTGGAAATTAACCATCCCCGGCACAGTAGGGTTAATTCCCGCTGGTAGCGGTTACGGCAACCGCAGCGTGTACCTTTGAGTCAGACCACAGACGAGCCTTCACACTCTCCTATATACACCCCCCCCCCCCACACACACACACACTACACACACACCCAGTTACCACACCCCGGCGAGACCAAGAGAGGCAGCGCCACCTGCAGGGCGCCACCACACCCTGTCACCCCTGACCCCTGCACACTGCCGGCACGGTGATGGATGACCCCGGCGTCTGAACCCATCAAGGCGACGCAAAGACAACTCTACAAGAATGCCATGAACCTCAAAAGGAGGCATCGCTATATATATATATATATATATATATATATGATGCTTAGCGTATTATGCGAGCATAAAGATACGGGAGGGAATTATTATGTATATATATATATATATCTATACAGTAAAACCTCCCTAACCAACCACATCCACAGAATCGAACACTCCCGTATATCGATCACTTTATTTGGGTTCCAACAATGCCATTGTAACCATCTAACTCCCTAAACCAACCACCTCCCTAAATGGACCACTTAAAGTCGGTTCCAAGGTAGGTCGATTTAGAATTAGAGAGGTTTTATTGTATGTGTAGTGGTCTGCACTGACCTCTCAGGCAAAGAGCCGCATAGGTAGGAGGTAGGCGTGGGTAGTGTATTGATATCAGGGAGCCTGGGTGGTGTAATTGTTAGCACACTGGCCCGGAATGCAAAGAGATCTGGCTTAGAGTCCCGCTCTAGGCGCAATATTTCCCATTTTCATCAACCCCACGACATATATATATATATATATATATATATATATATATATATATATATATATATCAGTAGACTGCAGGCTTCCCATGCAGCAGGTCAGGAGTTCAAATCCTGGCCGAGTCAAACCAAAGACATACAACATTGATATGCGTTGCTACCTAGCCTGGCACTCAAGCATTACTAGGATAGGGCATGGACTGATTCGCGCAGTGTCAGGATAATATGACCATTATGTTGGGTCATGGTGCCGACAGCCTGGGCTCTCACCGGGGCAGTACAGTGGTATAAAGTGGGCAGTGTCATAACTCAGTACTCGTCCAGATATGACCTCAGATGTTGCCAGGATTTAAAACCCCAAACAACCATACAATATCCCTGTCGATGCTACACGGCGAGACGGTCAGGTACTTGTGTGTACCAAATAGAACCCCTCCACTCCCCCCCCCCCTACCCCACCCCACTCCCACCCCAACGCACACAGATGTGGAAGGTGCAGGCGCCAACAAACCTCCCGGGGTCTGGGCCTGCTCCTGCCAGCAAACCCCTACCCAGGCACTGAGGGTCTTGTTTATTCCTTGGTGGGGTTTTACATCCTAACAACGTCTAAGGTAAAATCAGAACAGGCACCGACTTGTGCGAGCGCGTACTCATGGCAACTTAATTTGTGTTTTCATAGTGCTGCCCCACTGAGATATACCATGCTGCCAGGCCCAATGACCCAATATTAGTAACATTATCTTGATACTGAGCTTATACCAATTCTTGGACTATCCTATTAGTAAGTATCAATTTGGACATTTTTGTTTGTTTGACTCGGCCCCACAAAGCTCCCATGAGTGTGTTGTGCATCATGATGGTGCACAGACACCGGCTATCAGTATAAGGACATTCCTGGCAACATGTTTGTTTGTTTTGTTGTTGTTGTTTTAAGTCCTAGCAACATCTACTTAAAAATATCTCCAAAGTTAACTATTTAAAAAGAATATAGAAGTTACTTCAAACTAAAGTAATATAAATTATAACAATCAACATAATTAGTTTTATCCACAAAATATGGCGGAAACTCAAAACCATCGACTTATAAATTTAACTTTAAACAGACTGAAATAAATGGCAAGGTGGTTAATTTCGTCAATTGTTCTCACTAAAACTGAACAATAGCCCACAAAAATGGAATCCACTTCGGACAAACAGCCATTCAGGATACATTAAAAAAATATATATATATGTACTATATAATTTATTATGTGGATATAAATAACGGCAGCCCCTTAATGTTTCTCATAGCCACCTTAACTTCCAAGTTATTCACTGTGGGGCAGGCATTCTCTCCTCCCCGCCTCCCTGAGCCAACTGTCACTCTGCTCACTTTCAAAACTATCATTATCTAGAGGGAAGTTAGAACAAACAATACGCTGTCAGATAATTAATTTTTGTTTACATAAATAATCAGTGAACAGTTAGTAAAGCGATCCGAGGGCCGGTTGGGCGCACTGGACGGGTCCTAATGATGTTATATTTCACAGGCAAAAATTTAAACTGAAAGCTGGACAGTGGCCAGAGATGTCGTCAGATGCATCCCACGGTACGGCGGCAGCTGCGTGGCTGTGTACCGGGTGTGTCGGGTATGCCGGGAGTACCGGGCATACCGGGTGTACCGGGTGTACCGGGTGTACTGTAATGCCACGAATGCAGGACGGGTGCTTGATATAGTGTCTGTATGTATCATTGTATGTTTTCAGCTTTAAGGTGGTTGACCTGTGAAACGACTTTCCGGAGAGTGTCGTAGCAACAGTATGCATCCAGTCAACTGTTTATATGTGGACTGGATGCATACTGGTCAAGCATTACGTACATGTTGGAGCCAATGACAGATGCTGCAAAAAGTGCAATCCACCACACATGAAGAACTGTCTCTATTTCTATCAATTAAGAGTGGCTAACAGGTCCAAGGCATATTATAGCTGTACCCTATTGATTGATTGATTGATGTGTGTATGAGTGTGTATGTATGTGTGTGCATGTAATGTTTGTATGTATGCATATATATATATATATATATGCATGTATGTAATGTATATCTGCATGTATGTAAAGTACATATCCATGTATGCATGTATGCACATATGCATGTATCCATGTGTGTATGCATACATATATCCAATGTATGTATGCATACATATTTGAATGTGTATTTGAATCTATGCATATATGTAATGTATGTATACATCATCATGCTGTCGGTCGCGATGCGACAAAGACTGCTTTCATTACTTGACTGCCACTCTCCATTTAGCTCTCTGCTTTGAGAGTGATGTCCATCAGTCGGTCTTAATGTCTCTCAGCTTCAGGTTTCTCTTGATGGTATCCTTGAACCAGAGACGAGGGCACCCTCTCTTTCTGTAACCAGAAGACTTTTGACAGTAGAGGATCTGCTTTGTTAGGCTGTCTGATGAAATCCTCATGAGGTGTCCAGTCCACTGGAGATTCTTTTTGATCAGAAGATCTTCCATAGAGGGCAGCCCCGTCCATTCGAGTATTTCCTTATTTGTCACTTTGTCCATGGATGGATGTATATAGGTATGTGTATATGTAAGCATGTATGCATCCGCACATGTACACATGTATGAATTCACATGTATGTGTATTTGTACAAATACATGTAACATATTTAATGCATCTATGTAGGTATGCATGTATGCATATGTGCATGCAATCTATGTATGTAATGTACATATGTATGTGCATATGTCTGCCTTGTGTGTGCATGTAATTATGTATGCATGTAATGTATTTGTGCATGTAATGTATGTATGCATGTATAAATGCATATATTGTATGTATGTATTTATATATGTATGTATCCATAGGTCTATATCTATTATGTTCATGTGAATGTATCTCAAATATTTGTGAGTGAATGTGTATTAGAGCAAAGTAATTTAAAACATTTGCCCGAAAATTCTCACAGGCCGAATGTGGCTGGTTCGTGTAGTGTACCCTGATTTAAAACAGCAAGAGTCAATCAATATTCCTTTTTTTAACAGAAAATAAATCAGTGTACTGGACGTGCAACAATTCAAATAAAGTTCAGACATTTTAAAAATTGACTAAGACTGCTTCTGGTGTAAGACGCCGACTCTGTCCACGGGAAGCTACGTTTACTTTATAATTAACAACAAAAATATCTCTTGAGGGCAGAGAGTATCTGAAGCATTCACATGGGTGGGTGGGGGTGTTTGTGTAAAATATAAAGACAAATTGGACAAGTCCTGAAAAAAGACATGTGTGGTGACAGGTAGCTCTTGCATCCCGAGCAATATGGCAACTCCCCGATGTTGTAGGAGTAATTGTGCGCTTTAAGAGCGGATTTTTTACCTCTTTAAAAAAAAAAAAAAATTGTCATCAGGATAATTAACTAGTGTGTATTCAGCTACAACACATTATCCTGACACTGAGCCAACCCGTCCTTGCCCTATCCTAATAATGCCGAGCGTCAGGCTAGGAAGCAACAAGTATACATTTTTGACTCAATCAGCATTCGAACCCACAAACTCATGGGTTCGGATCTCCCGATCTCCCAAAACAGGAGGTGGACGCTCTACTCATTCGTCCACCCCGTAGCATCTATATGCAGATATATATATGCATATATATCTATATATGTCTGTTTTGGTATATATATGTATGTATGGATGAATGTATGTATATATGTATACGTGTATAGCTGATGTATATGCTTCAGCGCGAGTGCAGGGAGTAGGGGCGAGTGCAAACTAATATCCCCCCCCCCCCCAGCCTACCCGGAGGAGTTGGGGGGGGGGGGGGGTAAAGACCACTACAGAGCTTATTACACGCGATAAGGGTTTATCACTATCCATATATATATATATATATATATATATATATGTGTGTGTTGCGTTGGTGTGCAAGACACTACAGGCATTATTACACGCGATAAAGGGTTTATCACTATCCATATATATATATATATATATATATATATGTGTGTGTGTGTGTCTGCGTTGGTGTGCAAGACACTACAGCCATTATTACAGGCGATAAAGGGTTTATCACTATCCATATATATACAGTAAAACCTCTCTATACCGACCCCTCCACAGATCCACCATTCCCCTATATCGATCGCTTTATTTGGCTCCCAACAATAATACCATTGTAAGGCTATTCTAACTATCTAAACCGACCACCTTCCTAAGTGGACCACTTAAAGTCGGTCCCATGGTCGGTCGATTTAGAGAGGTTTTACTCTATATATATCAGCGTTGATGGCCGAGTCAGCAAATCACCTACTTCCCGCGCAAGAGGTCATGGGTTCAATCCCTGACCGAGTCAGCCCCAAAATAACGGAAATCTAACACACACACAAATAAGTTATTTTACATCAATTTATAAATATTTCAAATAGTGTTCTGGTTATATACACTCTGGCTAAAACCACTAAGTATATGAAGTTTAAAAACAGCGGAAATTTCCCCCTCCCCCCACCATCACCAACCCAAAAGATAATATTTTATTCAATTTATAAATATTGCAAATCGATTTATCCCTATATAAAAATAGTGGAAAGTTACCGCCCCCCCAAATATAATTAGTTTACGTACATTTATAAATATTTCAAATAGTTGTCTCCGTATATATACATATATATATATATACATATATATATATATATATATGCACATATATATTTATATATATATATATATGCATATATATATATATAATATATATATATATATATATATATATATATATATGCACTCTGATTAAATTCATTGCCATATAAAAATAGCAGAAATTTAACAAACTGATGACATTTGTATAACGCGTCCCCGCGTGCTGTGGCATTCTGGCCGAATGTTGTTTCTTCGCGCACTCTGCCAGTCCTTGTGTGCACGCCGTGCACTGTGTGTGCACGCCGCACACCGGCGCACGCGCGTACAGCCCCGGCGTCAGCGAGGTGTGACGGGGCGCGCATTTACCTCACACGGCGCATTTCATGCACTGTGACAGTAAGTGGCGCGGGAAACATCCACGTCGAGAAAGGAACCGGAACCGGAAACTGAACACTCGGGGCATACACGGGCAGGGCACGCCGGGAGCCGCCAAAATACCGCCCCGTAATGCGATAATCTCCCGGGTTGGGTGACCGCCAGGGTGTGGGTGTGGGTGTGGGTGTGGGTGTGGGTGTGGGTGTGGGTGTGGGTGTTGGTGTGGGTGTGGGGTGTGGGTGTGGGGTAAGGGTATGGGTGTTGGTGTGGGTGTGGGTGGTGGGTGTGTGGGGTGTGGGTGGGGGGTGGTGGGGGTGTGTGGGGGGTGTGGGTGTGTGGGGGTGTGGGGGTGTGTGGGGGGTGTGGGTGTGTGGGTTGTGTGGTGGTGTGTGGGTTGTGTGGGTGTGTGGGTGTGTGGGTTGTGTGGGTGTGTGGGTGGGGGTGGTGGGGGTGTGGGGGGGTGTGGGGGTGGGGGGGTGGGGGGTGGGGGGTGTCGAGGTGGGGGTGGGGGTGTGGGGTGTGGGGGTGTGGGGGGTGGGGGTGTCGAGGTGGGGGTGGGGGGAGGGGGAGGGTTTGGTGGGGGGATGTGGGTGTGTGGGTCAGTGTGCGAGTGTGGGTGTGGTGGGGTGGTGGGGGGGTGGGGGGGGGTGGGGGGGGTGGGGTGGGTGGGTGGGGTGGGGGTGGGGGTGGGGGGGGGTGGTGGGGTGGGGGGGGGGTGGTGGGGGTGGGGGGGTGGGGGGGGGTGTGGGGGGGGGTGGGGGTGGGGTGGGGGGGTGGGGTGGGGGGGTGGGGGTGGGGGGGGGGGGGTGGGGGGGGGTGTGGGTGTGGGGGGGGGTGGGGGGTGGGGTGGGTGGGGTGGGGGGTGGGGGGGGTGGGGGGGGTGGGGGGTGGGGGGTGGGTGGGGGGGGGGGTGTGTGGGGTGGGGGGTGGGGGGGGGTGGGGGTGGGGGGTGGGGGGGTGGTTGGGGGTGGGGGGTGGGGGGGTGGGGGGGTGGGGGGGGGTGGTGGGGGGGGGGGTGGGTGGGGTGGTGGGGGGGTGGGGGTGGGGGTGGGGGGGGGGTGGGGGGGGGGGTGGGTGGTGGGGGGGGGTGGGGGTGGGTGGGGGGGGGGTGGGGTGGGGGGGGAGGTGGAGGCGGTGGTGGGTTGGGGTGGTGGGGAGGTGGGTGTGGTGGGTGGGGTGGGTGTAGGGTGGGGTTGATGGGGGGTGGAGGTAGTGGTGGGTGGTGGTTGGAGGGTGGGGGTGGGGGGAGATGGGGCGGGAGGAGTGTGGGTGGGGTGAGGTGGGGGTGGGGTGGGGTGGGGTGGAGTGGTGTGGGGTGGGGTGGGGGGAGGTGGGTGGAGGTGGGGGGGTGGGGTGGGTAGGTGGGGGTGGGGTAGAGGTGGGTTGGGTGGGGTGTGGTGGGTGTGGGGTGTGTGGGGGGTGTGGGGTGGGGTGGTGGTAGGGTGGAGGGTGGGGTGGGGTGGGTGGGTGGGTTGTGGGGGTGGAGGTGGTTGGGGTGGGGGGTGGTGGTGGTGGTGGTGGGGGTGGAGGTAGAGGTGGAGGTGCTAGGGGGGGATTCAGTGGCCTCTTGGGGTATCTCCCTACGAGTCAGCAGGAGTGTGGATCTGAGCCGTAGGGGTCAGAGGTCACGAGCGGTGTGTATGTGTGTGTGTCGGGTGTGGTGGTCCGCGCAGGCACCGGATGTACTTAGGAATGACGTTCCAGCAGGGGGGGGGGGGACCACATGGGATCACAATGGCCGCAGCGGACCGCGGCAACTTGGAACGCCGCTCTCTGATTGGTCAATGGCGGTGGTGGCAGACCGGAACCCAGCGTTGGCCGCAACGGGCAACACGGCACGGGGTTATTGAGTGCATGGCATCATGTCACTGACTGCACCCAGATGACGATAACCCCCCCCCCCCCCCCCCCCCCCTCACACACACACACACACACACGCACAGTAGCTCATAAGCCCTGTTTACATGGGCGATTGAAAACGTTTCATATGAACCCACTTGCCTAGATCGACTCACATTTGGCGTGTAGACGCGGTTCTGTGGCGTTTTAGGGCTGAATCGCTTCATATGAAACGCCTCATCTATACCACCTCTGGAGGTGCTTTATTTGAAGCGATTCAGCTTGTTCCCGGGCGGCGATAGTATAAAATAGTAGTGCGTGCCAGGAACAGGGGGAGCAGTAACTAATCGCTGGTGCCCGGCAGTGTTAGGGCCCGATTACGCCGAAATCTAGTGAATGCGATCATATTTAACAGAATTACAGACTCAAATAATGAAATTTAATTAAATTAACCTTAAATTCCAAGCGATATTAATGTAGCAGCTACATCGGAGTCGAATCGACGCGTGTCAACTAAACAAATAGCAGTGCTTGCCGGCTACAGGCGCCTGCTTGTTCCCGGCGCCGACACACTTTCAAACTCCGCCGTGTAAACACGCTTCTAAAACGCTTCATATGAATTGCTTTGTCTATATCGTTTCACAATTCCCCGTGTAAACACGGCTATACTCACACTAACACTAACCCACACACATCTGATACACCCAAGCTTGCAATCCTCACAGCTTTGTTTGTGAGATTAACCACGATCGCAGGGGGTCGGGGGGGGGGGTTATGGGGGATGGGGGGGGGGGAGAATCTTAACCTCACAAGTAGTAGATATCCCCCCCCCCCCCACACACACAGGTCCCCCCGATCCCAATGTGCTTATCGCGGTTTTAGACTAAATCTAAATTCGCTGAGAGAAGGCCGCTCCCCTGTCAGCTCAACGTTGGCGCCTGTGGCGGGGCAGCGGGGCACATTGACAGCAGTAATTGGTGCACTGTGGACGGACGCCAATTCGTGTGTGTGTGTGTGTGTATGTGTGGGTGTGTGGGTGGGTGGGTCAGTGGGGTGATGGGGGCATGGTGCAAAGGTTAACCCACTTTCTAGATCCTCCTAACAATGGACCATGTCCCATGTCTCACTGCGTCATCCGTCGGTACCACCTCATAAACTAACACCCCACCCCTCCCCTCTCCACTCCTCCCTCTCCTCTTCCCCACCCCTCCCCCACTCCTTCCCTTTCCTATCCACCTACCCACCCCACCCCGTCTCTTACCCGTATCCCCTTCCCTCCTCCCGCTTCCCTCCCACCCTCCCTCCTCTCCTTCCTCTTCCCATGCCCTATTCATTCCCATGCCCCCCCCCCTTCGCTTTCCCATCCCATTCCCCATCCTCATCCCCCATACCCTCTCGCCCCTCCCCTCTCCCCCGTCTCCCAATCCCCTCCCCTTTCCCCTATCCCACCCCCCCCCCCCGTCCCCCGCCCAGCGACACTTCCCACACACCTACGTAACCCATTCCCACAGAGGCCACCCGCCCCAATCCCCACCCACCCCACCCCCACCCCTACCACACAACCAAGTAGGACTCAGCCTAAGAAACTCGACATGACGCTATAAGTTATAGCCTACTCTCCTTCCTACACAACGGGCCGACAGCGCCTCTAACTCTACTCGCAGACAACAGATCACGTGTTGTCTAACCAATGCCGTGTCTATTACTAGAGTTGCAGTCTGACTGTTCTGAGTTTTTACCATTTTCTGAGATTAATACATTAGACCGGTCATTATAATCTACTTTATTTCACTTTGAAGTAACTTTTATTTTAAATAGCTACCGTTGGAGATTTCTTTTTGCACATCAACATTCTGACACCATAGGCTTCAGCAGCAACTAACAGTTTCTATTAAATTGGCGTAGTCTTCCTTAGTAGTGCACCAGTATCTAAGTCTGATATGTAGAATAACATTTAGCTAAGTGTTTTGGTTTTGAAAATGTGATTGGTTGATTGTTGGAGTTTTACGTCCCGGCAACATCTAAGGTCATGTAACGACTTGTAACAGTGCGCATTCATGGCGACTTTTTAGTGCTGTCCCACTGTGAGACCAGGTCGCCAGCACCATGACATGATATCCCATGCTTTCATCGGACTATGCAGCTTTAAATAACTGACGGAGTTTATGCTACGGCAGAGAACTTGAGTGACATGCACGACAGGGACAGTTGGTAAATGACAGAAGTCGTTACAGATGGAGCACTACTTAATGTCCATTTTTGTAACATAAAGCAATTAATAGCCCAACTACATGGCAAACTTACTGAACCCACTAATGGGGCTGTCATAATCACGATGCATCGCGCAAACATACAGCGATGTATGTGATTTTTTGCCGCTACGTCGGGATATGTCGTTATGCATTATGTGTGCATTAGGTGTGCATTGGTATATACATCAATGTACATCGACGTTCGTCGACATACAGCGGTGCGCATCAGGGGGTCGGCAAAGTTTTGTGCATGTACAAAACTTTGGATGTATGACAATGCATAGGTGCTTATGTTACGCCTTCGTTAGGCGTAGGTCGAGATACGTTAGATGCGCATTGGAGGAATGTTGTTCTTACGTTGTCCTACATTGACTTTCGTTCCTCCGATGGAGAGTATTAGGTCTGCGCATTGGCAACATAACGCCAACGTATGACGACATTGTTCTAACGTATGCATAATGTATGGCCGACATGCGGTTGGCATTTCTCCACCGTGTCTCAACATATTTGATGTATAGGGCACACATATATAATGTTCGCCGGCATTCTGCGAACGTGCCGTGAGCATTTTGCAGGTGGGGAGGGTGCCCTCCGCACATTGGCATGTGTTACTCATGTGTTACACCAACGGCGGGTGTGCTGGGTGCACGCTGGCGCAATGCCGAAATGCACTGGACTGTTGTTGGACATGCGTCACTCATGTGCTGGCACTACGCTCTCATACATTGTGCAACACGTTTACTGGTCGCGAGCGGAACATTAGGAGCGCGTTATGCCAATGCTAGGTAAACGCCGCATGCGTGAGAGGCACGTTAGCCACACGTTGTGCCAAACTTTTTTTAGATTTTTTTCTCATGCATTGACATACGTTACCACTACGTCGGGCCGACGCTACGCTTACGTCCACTACATTGCACTGACGTCCAACTTTTCTCCCCACGCCAAAATGTTTGACGCATCTCGACGTAAAAAAAGTGATTTTACGCATTGGTGGCACACTTGCAAGATGCATCGTAATGTGACAGGGCCTTAACAATGTTAAACCGGCTACAATATCATGTAACACCATCACATAGAACCAAAGCAGACACCCGGTTAAATACCTGACCACCAGACGGGATCGCCGAATGAGTTAGAGCGTCCGTCTCCCGTGTTGGTAGATCGTGGGGGTCGTGAGTTCGAATCCTGGTCGAGTCAAACCAATGACTTAAAAATTGATACTTGTCCCTTCCTAGACTGGCGCTCTGCATTATTAGGATAGGGCAAGGACTGCTTGGCTCAGTGTCAGGATAATGTGACTGAATGGGATATCAGGTCATGGTGCTGGTGGCCTGGTCTTCCAGTGGGGCAGCTCTATAAAGTCGCCATGAGTGTGCAGTGTCACAAGTTGGTACCCGTCCTGATGTGACCTTAGATGTTGCTAGAACGTAAAACAACAACAAACAAACAAAATACCTGACCTGACCTGCATAACCCTGCACCCTAACATACTTGTGCTACTATTATGATCAGCCGCATATATTGCCCACCTAAAATTATAACAGCACTAACACTAAAACCAGGGTTGGAAACTTGTTGCTGTCTGATATCCCACTCAGTCACATTATCCTGACACTGAGCCAACCAGTCCTTGTCCTATCCTAATATTTCAGAGCGCCTGGTTAGGAAATGACAAGTATCAATTTTTAAGTCATTGGCTACGAATCCCACGAAAACGGGAGACGTACAAAACGGGAGACGGACGTTTAACTCATTCGGCCATCCCGCCTGGAGGGGGTGTGTGGGGTGTGGGGTATGTGTGGGGTGAAGGTGGGGGTGAAGGTGGGGTTGAAGGTAGGGGTGAAGGTGGCGGGTGAAGATGGGAGTGAAGGTGGGGGTGAAGGTGGGGGTGAAGGTGGTGGTGAAGGTGGTGGTGAAGGTGCGGGGGGGGGTGAAGGTGTGGGTGGGTGGGAGTGGGTGGAGGTGACCGTCGGTCCGTGCGGCCGAAAACACATATGCGGTGCTTTTTACTAACGAAAACATAACTCCATTTCACCAACTGGCCACTAATTGAGGTGAGCTCCCGCCTGTCGGGTCAGTTTCATCTCGTCGGGTCGGTCATGCGCTAGCATCGGGCCATCTCGGGTTATGTACATATAGGTGAGGTAACGGTGAACACTGGAATTGTTACCGAATCGGTAGAGTGCACGCAGGCTTCCCTTGTGAAAGGTCGGGAGTTCTAAACCCAGCCGAGTCATACCAATGACTTAGTAAATTGATACTTGTCGCTACCTAGCCTGGCGCTCCGCATTACTAGGATAGGGCAAGGGACTGGTTAACTCAGTATTAGTATAATGTGACTGAGCGTGTCCACTGTCACAAATCAATACCCGTCCTGATATGACCTAAAGGCCCTGTCACACTACGATGTAACGACGTCAGCATAGGGAGAACGTGAAGAACGTTGAACTTCTCGGCATAGTATGCAAATTTGGGCACAAGTTGAATGTGAATGCAGGAAGTTGATGAGAGCGTAACGTCGGTAAAGCGAAGTGATATCGTCATTCAATGAGAGAGGACAATGTCATAACGTTCACGGAACATTATGAATGTTATTCCCTCGCCAGAACTACGTTACGTGACATTACATACATCATGACACGGTGGCGAAACGTTGAACGTACATTGAATGTACATTCTCCTGAAGTTCTCCTGACGTTCCCATTACGGCGCGTGGATGTTTCCACCGGGTTTAATGTGGGTCAACGTAGTGGAACATAGTTGAACGTAGTGAGCAGTATTTGACTAACATCTGTTTAACGTCATTGACATTCGCCGAACATGTACAGAACGTATGGCGAACGTAAACCCGTACGTTCGATTTACGTCGAAAGTTTTGACGTAACACGACGTAACGTGACGTAGCTCGACGTCAGTCTAACGTCATTCTGATGTCATCATAACGTAACCCAACGTAGGTCAACGTAATGACGAAATGTGATCACATCAGGCTTACGTTTGCTCGTTACGTCATAGTGTGACAGGGGTATAAAGATTGCCTGGATGTAAAGCCCCAACAACCAAAAAAAAAAGCTACCCCACGTGGTCAGCGAACTGTTGGTAAGCAGGGGCCGAGTATTGCTTTCATGTTCTCAGCACCAATGGGTGTGATAACGATCTGTGTGGGATCGGGCGGTGGGGGTCAGAGGTCACCACCCCTGACCCGACCACTAATTGTGAGCGCACACCCTTCTTGTCCGTCCTGTTAATAATGTATGTTGGCTCGCCACTGACCAACCCTTCAAGGATGTCCTACGGGTTAAACACACCGTTTTCTTCATTGAATCAAATATATTGATGCTTAGATAATAACAAATATTCAGGATAACAGATTAACACACCGGGGCCTTTAAATGGAAAAGATTTTGTTTGTTCTTGTTTTACGTCCTAGCAACATCTAAGGTCATATCATTATCAGGACGGGTAAATTGAAAAGAAAAGTTCTGATTAGTGATGGAATTTTATATCCGATAATAAGTAATATTTCAGTAAAAGTTATAATATCAAATAAAGGCATGGAATTTTTGTTTTCAAATCAAACCATTTACATATAAATTTGATCAAACATATCCAACTCATTAGTTGGATACTGGTCCACTCGCTAAGATGTGCATTGTAGTTTTGTGTATCTGTGCTATGATTAAGCAAAGCATGATATCCAGCATGACAAAGTACTTTTGCCTATTTTCACTTAAGATATACACCTCCTTTCAAAATATAAGTTACTTCAAGTTCAAGTAAAACAGATTATAATGATGAAAATAAGATATTTAAGTTTTAAACAAATATGGCAGAAAGTCAAAGCCACCCGATTATGCTAATTTAATATTTAAACATAAAAACCAAGTCTAATTGGGTCTGTAGATGGAATGGGTCAGATCATCAAATCGAATAGGATTCCACACTTGCTTACTGTTAAATAAGGGCTGTGTTGCATAATAGTTTTATTCAGGTTCGATCTATAGGAGACTGATACTACCCATATGGACATAGTATCCCTTCAAATTTTCGAGACTATTGGCAATTCATACCTTTACTTTAGGACCAGATGCGAGAGCCGAATGAGTTGAGCGTCCGTCTCCCATTTTGGTAGATTGTGGGATTCGTACCCACGGGTTCAAAACCTGGTCGAGTCAAACCAATGACTTAAAAATTGATACTTGTCATTTTCTAGCCAGGAGCTCGTCATTATTAGGATAAGGCAAGGACTGGTTGGCTCAGTGTCCGGATAATGTGTCTGAGTGGGATATCAGGTCATGGCACTGGCGGCCCAGTCTCCCAGTGGGGCAACATTATAAAGTCGCCACGAGTGCGCACTGTCACAAGTCGGTACCCGTCCTGATATGATCTTAGATGTTTCCAGGATGTAAAACTCCAACAACCAACCAAACCAACCCTTTATCTTAATTTCAAGAATATTATTGGCAATTTATTCCTATTCCCCTATGAGTATGAGTGTGTGCATTTATGCGTGTGTGTTTGTGTGCTTGTGAATGTGTGTGTTTGCATGTTTGCGTGTTTGTGAGTGTGTGAGTGTGTGTTTGTGTGTTTGTGTTTAGGCTTCCCCATCACGGGGAATTAAGGGTGCGGTTTGTGCAGTATCAGGCCGTTGATGCCTTTGTGATGAGCAGAGTGGATAAAGAGCGCGTTGGGGGGGGGGGGGGGGGGATATGTAATTAATTAAGGCAACAGTCTGTGTCCAATTAAAGTGGTTCTTTTTTGGCACTGGTGACAATATGAGTCCTTAAGGCAAGATCTTAAAGCTGCATAGTCCGATGGTCTTCAGGTTCGGTAATATTTTGGAGATACATATATTATCTTGATCATTACAACCTAACTTGCAGCAACATGAAGTACGTTTTATTTTAAATGGCTCACATTGGACGTATTTGAGGTGAAAATTAATTTTGCCATGCATGTCACATTTATTTTCTCCACCATAGGCTTCAGAAAAAACATGTAAGTTAGTTGTGCACTGATATGCAGAAAAAAATGTTTTTAATAAGTGCAACAGTATCTAAATATGTAGGATCGAATGTAAGTGATTATTTTTGTTTAGAAAAAAAAGGATTTTTGAAGATTTAAACTGCCTATCATGGATAAGTCTGAACAGTCTTATTTTTACCATTAGACAGTTGGTTGATAGAAAGCCAGCACCTACTCTTTTACCGACCCAAGGGATTTTTAGCCTCCTACACTACATAGGATGGTATGAGAGCAACTGGCCTTTGATGACGCTGTAAGGTATACACATTTGATGCTTTCATTGGGCTATGCGGCTTTAACCAACCCGATGAGCTGATCAAACTATGCTGACAGTTAGTTGTGCGCTGACTAGGATTCAGATGAGTCATGTTGGTGCACACTGCACTGTCAACTGGATGCCCGTTGTGTATTAGTTTATTGGGGATTTACATCCTGGCAACATCAAAGGTAACATCAGGATGGGTACCAACTTGTAACAGTTTTCACACTCAAGTCAACTTTTTATAGTGTTTTCCTACACGGAGACCAGGCTGTCAGGCACCATGACCCAATTTCTCACTCAATCACATTTTTCTGATATTGAGCTAAGTAATGCTGAGCACCAGGCCAGGTTGATTGATTGGTTGATTGATTGGTGGTTGCTTTACGCCGTGTCAGCAGCATAGGCCATATTCACAGCGAGAAATGTTTGTTTTTTGTTCAAACCATCGCTTTTACATGTAAAAGCAGACAATCAATTATGTGCCTACCAGGCCAGGTAGCGACAAGCATCAATTTTGTAAGTCAGTGGTTTGACTCGGCCGGATTTCGAACTCTAGACCCCTGCAATTTGTTCTTTTGGTTAGAAGCAACCCAGGCTCCAGCTGACAAGTGTAATGTATAGAGTAAATCACCTTGGCGACAATGTAAGTCACATTGGTGACAATGTCAGTCACATAGATGGCAATGTAAGTCACATTGGTGACAATATAAGTGACATTGATGGCAATATAAGTGACATTGATGACTATGTCAGTCACATTGATGACAATGTAAGTCTCCTTGACTATAATGCAAGTCACCTTGATGACAATGTATATCACCTTGGTGACAATGTATGTCACATTGATGAAAATGTATGTTACATTGATGACAATGTAAGTCACATTGATGACAATGTAAGTCATATTCACAACAATGTAAGTGACCTTGATGGCAATGTATGTAACATTGACAACAATGTAAGTCACATGTGTGACAATGTAAGTAACCTTGGTGGCAATGTAAGTAACCTTGATGGCAATGTAAGTAACCTTGATGGCAATGTAAGTAACCTTGATGGCAATATAAGTAACCTTGATGGCAATGTAAGTAACCTTGGTGGCAATGTAAGTAACCTTGATGGCAATGTAAGTAACCTTGATGGCAATGTAAGTAACCTTGATGGCAATGTAAGTAACCTCAATGGCAATGTAAGTAACCTTGATGGCAATGTAAATTGTAAGTAACCTTGATGGCAATATAAGTAACCTTGATGGCAATGTAAGTAACCTTGATGGCAATGTAAGTAACCTTGATGGCAATGTAAATTGTAAGTAACCTTGATGGCAATATAAGTAACCTGGATGGCAATGTAAGTAACCTTGATGGCAATGTAAATTGTAAGTAACCTTGATGGCAATGTAAGTAACCTTGATTACAATGTTCGGTAGAATTGAGACTGCAATGTCTGTACCACTCACTACCAGACTAGATTTTCTTACCCACCTTGGCTACAGTCCTGATTGAAAGAGGATTGGTTGTTCGAGTTTTAGGTCCTGGCATCATCTAAGGTCATATCAGGATGTTTACCAACTAGTGACAGTGCGCATTCATGGTGACTTTATAGTGCTGCCCTGCTGGGAAATCAGACTGCCACCACCATGACCCGATATCCCACTCACTCACATTATCCTGACACTGAGCTAACCAGTCCTTATCCTATCCTAGTAATGTTGAGTAGCAGCCCTGATAGCGATAAGTATCAGTTTTGTAAGTCATTGGTTTGACTCGGCCAGGAATCAAAACTCCCGACCTTCCGCAAGGGGAGCCTGCGATATTACCGATTCGGCCACCGCGTCCGGTCCACATGAGAGAGGAACGTGTCGGGAATGGGGTGGGGGAGTGGGGGGAGGTGGGGGGAGGGGAGGTGGAGGGAGGGGGGAGGGGCTGGGGTGAGAGGGGTTAGGCGGTGCGGGATGCTCCGGTGCACACCGGGCGACCGGGAAGTCGGGCGGTTCATTCCGACGGGTACCAGCACACCAGTGCACTCACTGGCCCGTGGTGGTTAGGGACTGGGCAGTGAGTGCCCCCCACCCCCACCCCCACCCCCATTGCCCTGCCCGACTCCAAGAACAGGGTAGACCGGCCAGTAATCAGCAGCAAGCGACGCCCAAATCAATCACAACATCCATAAACAGCGCGCCGGTTCGATGGACGCCCGGTGCGCACGGCCAGTTCCGCTTCCGGTTGGCTAGTGGTTGATCGCGGCGGTCATCCCTGAGCCCGGCCTCTCTGTCACCCATGTTCAGCCTACCGCGTCCGATTGGTCCTAAACCGAAACACTTACCAGCATTTGATTCTACATCTCCAAACTTAGATACTGGTGGATTTATTCAAAGTTGATATAATCCGATGGTTTTGAATTTCTGTCATTTTTCTTAAATAAATATATTAAATTGATTGTTATAATCTACCATACTTCAGTTTGAAGTAAGTTATTTTAAATGGCTAACTTTTGAGTTATCTAAAGTGCAAGCGTGTAAAATTAGTTTTGGCAGGCACGCCATAATTCTGACATCATATGTCTCTGCAGTAACACTAACAGGTTCTATCAAATTGACCCAGTGTCCACTTCTATGTGACAACACATCTTTAATAGGTGCATCAGTATCTAAGTTAGATATGTAGAATCGAATCTATATAATGGCTTAGCTTTTGAAAGGATTCAAAAACATGCTTCTTCCCATTCCCGGGCTAGCATGCTCACCATTCCACTACGTAAACCCCCTGATGCAAGCACCCTATCTATGCGTGCCTGTTTAGGTGGCTCCTTGCCTAAGATGCCAGTGCAGACTACTACACTCGTCCCACTGGAATTGTAAATTTTCTTAAATAGCTTACTTTTATGCTTTCATCGGATTTTGCAGCTTGAAGGCAAGGCAATCTTGTGACATCAACAATATGTTTGTTCCCAGTTACAGACCACTGACTGCTGAACAAGGACTGAAGCTGCGATCCAGCCAGTTTGCATACCCAGGTGTAAAGCGGTGGCTCTCCTATCTCTACACCCTTTACTATAGACGGTTTCATAAAAGTCACCTTGAACCTATAAATGCATGGGTTCTGCTGACCAGAATTACTCGTGAAATTGTGTGAACAACAATTATAGATTAAATATAATACCACTTACTGTATCTATGTGTAGTGATGTGCTGGACTGCAGTGTGTTTCACACCCACTATGGCGGGCTGGATAACGAGTTTAGTATCGCAGAAGGGACGTTTTAACCAGGGCACTGTGGCCGAATCAGTAGAGCGCGGGCCTCACATGCGGGAGATCGTGAATACAGTTCCCAGTCGAGTCAAACCAATGACTTATAAAATTGATACTTGGCGCTACCTAGCCTGATGCTTGGTATTAATAGGATAGGGCTAGGACTAGTTACTAGTTAGCTCAATGTCAGGATAATGTGACTGAGTGGGATATTGAGTCATGGTGCCAGCAGCCTGATTTCTCAGTGAGGCACACCATAGAGTCACCATGAGTATGCACTGATATGACATTAGATGTTGCCAGAACATAAAACTCCCAACAACCGACAGTAACCAGAGTCGTCCATGCTGGACCTGACTGGAGAAGGTGGAACAGAACCCGGGTTACCGAGCCTCTCAGCCCGGGGTAGTCACTAAGTCTCTCTTTGACAACGGCAGACAAGCTAGGTCACGATATAGTCATGCTAATGCTGCATAGTCCGATGAAATATCAAACTTTCAAAACCAAAACAATTATCTAGATTTGATTCTACATATCTAACTGAGATCAAGGTACACTTATAAAACATTTTGTCACTGAATAGTTGGGGATACTGAGGCAATTTAATAGTACAATCTACTCTGTCAATAACGGCCTCTGTCAATAACGAATCTCTGTCAATAATGGCAAAAAGTGTTGGTCCCGTCACAGCACCCCTTTAATTTAATAGCATTGCCTCTGTGTCTAACGGACAACTGTCTTATGTGGACAACGAGCTGTTTTTTCACCTATTTGATCAATATTCTCTGTCAATAACCTCATGTAAGGACCGTCCTAGTAAGTCAAGTATAAAAGAAAAACATTGGTTTCAACCCATTCCATCAGTCAGATGTCAAAACGATTATTCCATGACACATTTCTTCGGTCGATTCAAAACCCAAATACTTCTTCCACAGTCATGTATTAAAATGTGCATAGTCCGATGGTTTTGATTTTCTGTCATTTTCTGATATAAACATATTAGGTTGCTCGATCCAAGGAGGCTGGAGCTGGTGCACATGCTGACAGAATGCGGAATGGTATAATACCAGTATAGACACCAATCTATGTTACTTTAGCTTGAAATAGTTGAAATTTTAGATGGTAAACCGTTGAGATATTTTAAATACAATCATGCAAAATAATGTTGGCAAACATGCCGAAACTCTTATACCATAGACTTCTGCCGTAAGAGGTACAGTCTACTCTGTCTATAGTGGACACCCATGGGACTGGAACAAGATGCTGTTACAGGGAGCGATCCGTTATAGGCAGAGACTGACTGATGGAATGGGTTGAAACCAATGTTTTTCTTTTATCCTTGACTTACTAGGACGGTCCTTACTTGAGGTTATTGACAGAGAATATTGATCAAATAGGTGAAAAAACAGCTCGTTGTGATATTGAGTTCACCCCAGCAGAAATCGGGAATGAATTTGCACGCAGGCATCCAAGGAGGCTGGAGCTGGTGCACATGCTGACAGAATGCGGAATGGTATAATACCAGTATAGACACCAAGAACAATTCACAGTGAACTCAACCCATGAGTGTTATGCAGTGTAGTTATTATTTTTTATGTTATGGACCTGCATGTGATAGACAATCAGACACCATTGTATGACATACATTGTATGAATATGAGATGAACTGCTGAAATGAATGTGTAATGTATATAATATATATTTATATGAATAAAGAGTGAAAATTAAATGTGTGTATATATGTTATCCTTGATTGACCCAATGGGAGGGTAGACGCGACGCGGCATTAATGGACTGATGCGAACAGACACAGGAGGGGGGGGGGGAGTGACCATATCATCTCAAAAAGTTCAGAACAACTCTCCTAGAAAATCTTGGCTATGCCCCTGCCGTGGGTTCGAAACCCACGATCTACCAAAACAGGAGACGGTCGCTCAATTCGTGCACCCATCCCGTCTGGTCTAATGTTTCTAATGAAGGTGAAATTGCTCTAGAAAATATTTTACATTACAGAAAATACTACTTTGTGTATGCGTATTCACCACCTCCCCCCAACTCCCTTAAGCTAAAGCTATGACTCAGTGTGCTGGATCGCTGCTTCAGTCCTTCCTGAGGGACCTGCTGAACTCTGTAAATACACATTACTGAAGTTATATCCTCGCCAGAAAATAGTTAGCGGGCCAAAGCCTAGATTATATGTGTGATTTAGAAGAATGCATTGCTTCCAACTTGTGATTGTGGGTTATTTACTTATTAGCCTTTGAAACAGGATAATGTATAGATTTAGCACCTGGGTATAGTCAATGCGTGAGCATCCATTGAACACCCCCTGCTTAGTATATAAATGTGCAATAACACAGAAATAAAACCTATATATTTCTATTTACGGTTATACTCGAGTGTGTTGATTGATATATGACGTTGTTTGAGAAAACAGTGACAATTTCTTTTAAAAAGACTATACTATCTAACTTGGGTTATGGCTATTCAGTAGATCTAATTAATTGGAGGTTCAATTTGAATTGTGATTTTTCTTAGATGTAATTCAGCACATATTCTTTCATTTGCTATTATACATTCCTTCGATTAAGCAGGGAAAATTTCAACTGCGGAAAATTGATCTTCCTCATTCCACTGCTTCTTAGTCTTATCCTATTATAATAATGCCGAGCACCAGGAAATGTAGTAACTAATAGTAATACTAATGTAACCATCTCTTGTCCCTGGATATTTTTATTCACATTGTCTAAGCAATAGATTTACAAGAAAAAGCAATAGAAGTGAGATAGGGTGGTTCGTTTTAATTTGTGGGCCTATCAAAAATCTTTTTTAGCTCTGGGCGGGTTTTGAATTTCTGTCAATTTTCAGAGATAAATATATCAAACTGATTGTTGTAATCTATCTTAATTTACTTTGAAGTAACTTTTATTTTTAATTGCCAACTTTTGAGATATTTGATGTGCAAACATGTCAAATTAGTTTTGGCAAGCACGCCAAAACTCTGGCACCATATGCTTCAGATGTAACAGGTTCTATTAAATTGTCTCAGTATACCCTTCTATGTGGCAACAAATGTTTAGTAAGTGTGTCGATATCTAAGTTCGATGTGTCTAATCAAATCTAGATAATTGTTTTGGTTTTGAAAATTTGATGCTTCATCGGACTACGCCGCTTTAAGTAACAACAATAAAAAGTCGATACCTTCTCTAATATTAGAGCGATTTTCACAAATAAAGTGTCGTTATGTTTCAAATTCTTTATGTTAACAGTTGAAATCCATTAAATCAAACTCCAAACCGTTTTAAAAATCACTTGGAATACCATAATACTAATAGTAATAGACACTGTGTAGGTATTTGCTGTTTGACTCGGCCGGAGTTCAACCCAGGGTTTGAATCCATGAACCTATTGTATGACCTTGGTCGAGTCAAACAAATTACTTAAAAATTGTTACTTGTCGCTCCCTAGCTAGGTGTTCGGAATTATTAGGATACGGCAAGGACTGATTGGGTCAGTGTCAGGATAATGTGACTTAGTGTGATATCAAGTCATGGTGCTGGTGGCCTGGTCTACCCGTGGGATAGTACTATAAAATCACCATGAGTATGCACTGTCACACGTTGGCACATGTCCTGATAATACCTTAGATGTTGCCAGGACGTAAACCTCCAACAATCAACCAACCTCTCGTACGATAACCCAACGCTCAACGGACGTGAGGGATGGGCTCGGGGAGGGAAAAGGGAAGCATCTGAAGTCCCTCTTGTGGTTCAAAATGGTACCAACCTGCATTCAGTGCTGCCACCTGACGGGTTCTATCTCAATCAACGCGCGAAACGGGAATAGTCTGGAAAAGGTGCCATCCTACAGAAGCAGTAATTCTCCACCCATATGAATAGACCGTTTCCGCGACGATAAATCACAGGGGGATGTCGGTGGAAATCCGCTATAAGCCCTTTGCCACAGAGCAGAATGCACAGTGGGCTGGTACCCACAGTATTAAACCTTCTACATATGTCAGAGGACAGGTTCGTAGTGGAAATCCCCTATAAGATCTTTTTTTTACAGAGCATGCTGTACTGTGAACTGTAACACACAACATTGGTTATTATCATTGCCGTCAGATGGCAGGTTGGTGGTGGAAAGATTCTGTAGATTTTCAACAGAGCATGGTGCACATTAAAGCTGCATAGTTCGATGATTTTGAGTTTCTGTCATTTTTCTAAGATAAATATATTATGTTGATCGTTATAACCTCCCTTACTTTTAGCTTAAAGTAACTTTTATTTTACATGGCTAAGCTATGAGATATTTGAAGTGCAAATGTGTCAAATTAGCTTTTGCAAGCTTGCCAAAACTCTGACACATAGGCTTCAGCAGTAACAAGTTCTATTAAATTGACTCAGTATTCCCTTCTATGTGGCAACAAATGTTTAATAAGTGCATCATTATCCATGTTAAATATGTAGAATCAATTGGAGATAATTGTTTTGGTTTTGACAGGTTGATGCTTCATCGGACTATGCAACTTTAAGCTGCTACCCACAAGAGTAATTGTTCCATTGCCGCCACAGGGCGGGTTATGGGAGACATCATATATTAGATTAGAATACTCAATTGAAGCGAGTCTAAATCCACACAATTGTCACCTTTGAGACTAGCAGGCAGGACTTGGTAAAAATCGGCTAGATCGCACAGGGCGCCATCTTAAAATAAAAATTATTTGTTTTAGTAACTGAGATATTTATTCAGTAAATACCTTAAATACTGGTCTTCCAGGCAAGCAGCATCACATTAACATAATTGAGTTTGCCGTGTCAAATAGCAAGTATTTATATGTAATGATAAAAAGGTATGATCCAGCATTTAGTATATATCTAGACGCGTAGTGAGATATGAAAAATAATTGTAGACAATATTGTGATTTGTCAAATCTGTTCATTAGTTGTGAAGTGTGAAGAGGTTCTGTTACTGGTTGTTCTAGATTTGAATTGGTGATTTATGGTTTAACGTAGGGATGTAGATTACAGGATGTTTGTATCTTGTGTGTTTTGTTTGTCGGGGTCTGGGTGAGCACATCAAGTGGAGTATATATATTTGGTGTAAGTTCTTGTACTGTTTTGGACCTCGTCACTGTGCTTGCATAAGGGTCTGATCATATTGATAGATTTTCATTATGGCCCTGTCACATTACGATGCTTCTCGCCGGCGGGCTGCCAACACGCAAAAGAGTCAAGAAACGTCAAACTTTTCGGTGCAGTGGGAAAAAGTTTGACGTCAGTGCAACATGTTGGTAGCGTGCGGCCGACATTGTGGTAACATATATCGACGCGTGAGGGAAAAAACCAAAAAATTTGGTGCGCCGTCCTGATATTACCTTAGATATTGCTAGGATGTAAAACAACAATACACCAGTTTGGTGCAACGTGTGTCATGCACGCGCGGCGACTGTCTAGCGTCCGCATAACATTATTCCAGTGGTCTTGACGTCCTCCTAACATGCCCATAACGTCCGCACCCACACGTTGCCACATGTTGAAAGTCTTGTGCAAGCACACAACTTTTGGCGTGCCATGACGCGCGCCGACAATATATGAACGCCTAATGTGTGCGTAATGCTTCCTGACGTTCCGCCCAAAAATCACATACGTCGACGCGCTTTGACGAGAAGCGTCGTAATGTGACAGGGCTATTAGATTCTTGAATTCAAGGCTAGTTTGCTTGTTCCTAAATGGAAGTTTATTCCATAACATTCTATCCCTTATAAGTATATGCTTTGGTTAATTTGTTAGTGATCGATTTTGGGACAATCAGTAGAGTACCAATTCCCTGTTTGATTAGTCTGGTGGTGTGGTCAACATATTGCTCATCCGGGGTTTATACAATACAACCTAGAAGGTATGTCTGTGTCCAATAATTCGCCCTAGCAGAATATGTTATCTGGGGCCATATGTATGTGTCGATGTTAGCATGCCAAAACTGGGTTTGGACGGGATTTCCGGTTTAGCGGTGAAAAGTTGGAATGTATGTGGCCGGGTTTGGGAAACTCTGTGAGTTTAACGTCGTCTATGCTAACCCCAAGCTATATCAAGTTTACCATCGGTGTTAGGGACCAATTAGGCCCAAATCTATTCAATGCGATCATATTTAACAGAATTACATACTCAAAACATGAAATTTAATTAAATTAACCCTAAAATCGAACCGATATTAACGCCGCCACTACATTGGCGGTGATATTAATATTGTCGAATCGATGAATGCAAACAAAACAAATCGCTGCCGCCGCCACTTCGGCGGCTATATATTAGGCCCAAATCTATTCAATGCTATCATATTTAACAGAATAAGATACTCAAGAAGTGAAATTTGGTCAAATTAACCACAAAATCGAAGCGATATTAACGCCGCTGGCGAATTTTGGTAAAATGAAACCAATAATCGAAGCGATATTAATGCCATCGCCACCGCATCGGCTGCGACGTTGTCAAATAGCGGTGCTCGCCAGGAACAGGCTCAGCAATAACAAGGGTTCCTGGTGCCTGGCGGTGTTAGGTACTGATTAGGCCCAAATCTATTCAATGCTATCATATTTAACAGAATAACATCCTCAAAAAGTGAAATTTGGTCAAATTAAACCAAAAGTCGAAGCGATATTAATGCCGCCTCCATCACCGAATCGGCGGCCATATTGTCAAATAGCGATGCTCGCCGGCAAGAGGCTCAGAGGGATTTCCCAAATCTATAAATAACGCATCGGTTAGCTAACTCTGCCGCGCTTTGGCTACATACATTTCCTGTGACACATATTCCAACACCGATGTTAGCTAACCCGCCGGCCGCCCTTAACACCGGAGCCGATAAAAAGTTGTTCATACATTTGGTCCTGGGGCCAAATGTATGAAGCAGGGTTAGCGCTCCAAACCTGTGGTTAGTGGGGATCTCCGGGTTAAGGCCCTGTCACATTACGGCGTATGGCGGGAGCGTATGGCGGCGTAGCCGCTTTACGTCATATACGTCGGCATACACCGTATACGCTACTCATATGCTACTCATACGCTACTCATACGCTACTCATACGCCGCCAGATGCCTCCAGATGCCGGCTTATGAGGCATACGCCGCCATACGCTTTCATAAATCCGTCCGTCCCCATTTTTTTTGTGCATGCTCAAAAAATCTTGACCTACGGGGGCGTATGGGCCATACGCTACTCATACGCCGGCGTACGCTCCGCATACGCTCCTCGTACGCTGGGGGTACGCCAGCATACGCTAGGGGTACGCCGGCGTACGCTACTCGTATGCTCAACTTGCGTCACGGGCGTATCAGGGGCGTATCTCGGGCGTATGCAGCGTACGCAGAACCTACGCGTTGCGTATGAGAGCGTATGAAAAGCATATGGGAGGCGTATGCGAAGCGTATGGCGGCGTATGCCCGACCTATGGTCTCGGTATATAAAGGCGACCCACGCCATTCCTTCAGTCATTCCTGCAGGTCCAGGAGCAGGTGCAGGAGCAGGTGCAGGAGCAGGAGCAGGTGCAGGAGCAGGTGCAGGAGTAGCCACACGAACCACCGGGGCCATGAATGTTCCTTCCTCCTCCTCCAGATGGTGCGACGCCATGCGGTTGAGTGCACCGCAAATCGACACAAACCGCTCCTCCGGCATCGTGAGGATCATGTCCCGCATATAGTTGGCGAATGCCACTCGCTTCGTCACCACCGGTGGAGGTGGAGGTGGAGGAGGAGGCGGCTGCATCACCTTGAGGATGTCGGCAGACTCATCGAACCTCTTGTGGATGGCAGCGAGGAGGTTGTTGTCGACTGGGGCAGATCGCTTCCCTCTCCCCTTTCCCCGCTCTTGGGATGTAGCGGGGGGAGTGGGTGGAAGATCCTCGTCCATCGCCACCTCCACATCGGTCGGGACATTGTCCTCCAAGCTGAGATCAAGCTGCGGAGCCGCGACAGGACTGGCCAACTGCAAAACAAAATCATAACATAACATAAGTAACATGAATGCAAATCGATATTTCGACAAAAGACACGACAAGTCAACAGTAAATCAAAATTATATAAAGCAAAAATAATTAACGCTAAATGCAGACATGGATTTATAACGATTATATCATGATACATCTATTGTCAATATCTCGATTTAAGAACAACTACACAACAACTCAACATTAAAGAAATAAATAACATTAACAAATTACTAGAATATTAGATGTTGCTAGGACGTAAAAGAACAACAAACAAACAAACATACATAAATACAACAAAAGCATAACATAACAAACTAGAATACGATACTAATGGCCGCACTTGTCAGAACGAAAAAAGATTATGTACTTACACTCCTGCAGGGCTCCGGTCGGTGACGGACGACGGACCGCAGGAACCCGAACTTGCGCAGGATCCACTGCTCCCGCTCAGTCAGGTCAGGGGCTCCGTCCCCGCTCTTTTTTTTGTGGAGCCGCGTGTTGGTGTCCCTGAGCGACTTGAACCACTTCTGGAGATGGACTGTTGTGGTCCCCAGAAGTGTCGCCTGGTCCTCCCACATCTTGGCCTTTCTGTCTGAGCGGCGGTAATCCGTGAGCTTCATGTTCCAAATGATGGGGTTCTCCTGGAGGAAGTCCAACATTTGACCCTCCTTGAAGACCGACAGAGAACAGTCGCTCTTCTTGGCCCTCCGTCTCTTTGACGTGCCGATGGCAGCGGTGCTGGTGGAGGCGGCGGAGGCGGCGGAGGCAGCGGACGCCGCCCGTGAGCTCCCGCAGAGGCAGGAGATGGCGAGCAGGAGCGGGGACGCCAGTGTTGCGTCGTCGACCTCTCCACTTCCATCTTCAGCTCCTCCAGTGGAGAGTGGTGTTCAGGAGAGTAGTGTTGTGGAGAGTGGTGTTCTGGAGAGTGGTGTGGAGAGTGGTGAGGTGGCGAGGCAGGTGAGGAGGCTGGTGATGGAGAGCATTGTAACAAAGTCTGCCTCTTTCTGCCTCTCCCACAGTCTAGTCCTCCTCCTGTAGTAACAGCAGCTCTGGAGGCTGGTGTAGTAGCAGTAGTACTGGTAGTAGTAGTAGCAGTAGCAGAAGCAGCAGCAGCAGTGGTGTTCCTCTTAGCAGGCATGGTGGCAGAGTGAGGGGAGCCTGTTGCTCCAGGCTTTATATACCCAGGAGTCACCAAGCGGCGGACCGCGGAGAGATACCATAGGTCGCGCATAGGTCGTGCATAGGTTTCGCATACGCTCCTCATACGCTCCTCATACGCTCCTAAAATATTCATACGCTCCTCATACGCTCCTCATACGCTCCACATGCCAATCAAAACAGTCAAAAAATGTCGCAGCACGCTCCCATAGCTCCTCATAGGCTCCTCATACGCTCCTCATAGGTCCCCCATACGCTCAAACCCACCCGAAAGTTCACCGAAGGTCATCATAGGCCGGCACCAGCACGTAGGTTTTCAATACGCTCCTGCCATACGCCGTAATGTGACAGGGCCTTTAGAGGCGAAAAGTCGGTATGTATGTGGCCGGGTTAGGGAAACTCCGCGAGTTTAACATCGTCTACGCTAACTCCAAGCCATATCAAGTTTACCGTCGGTGTTAGGGACCGATTAGGACCAAATCTATTCAATGCTATCATATTTAACAGAATTACATATGCAATAAGTAAAATTTGATCAAATTAACCGCAAAATCGAACCGATATTAACGCCAAAGCTACATCGGCGGCGATATTAATATTGGCGAATTGACGAATGTAAACTAAACAAATCGCTGCCACCTGCTGCCGCCGCATTGGCGGCGATATATTAGAGCCAAATCTATTCAATGCTATCATATTTAACAGAATTACATACGCAATAAGTCAAATTTCATCAAATTAACCCTAAAATCGAAGCAATATTAATGCCGACACCAAATTTTGGTCAAATTAAACCAATAATCGAACTGATATTAATGCTGTGAAATAGTGGTGCTCGCCGGCAATAGGCTCAGCAATAATGAGGCTCGCTGGTGCTTGGAAGACTTAGGGACCGATTAGACCCAAATCTATTCAATGCGATCATATTTAGCAGAATTACATACTCAAATCGTGAAATTTAATTAAATTAATCCTAGAATTTAACCGATATTAACACCGCCGCCGCCCCCACCACCACCATATCAGCGAAGATATTGTCAAATAGCGGTGCTCGCCGGCAACAGGCTCAGAGATGCATTTCCTGTGACACATATTCCAACACCGACATTAGCTAACCCGCCGGCCGACCTTAACACCAGAGCCGATAAAAAGTTGTTCATACATTTGGCCCAGGCTGATGTCAGAGAGTTGGAGTTTTGAGGAAATAGATTAGCTATCCATGGCCGAGATTACTGATATAAACTGGGTGGTGTGGTGACTTCCTCTGTTTTTCAGCTCTAGAGGCTTCTATCCTAACAATGATGCATAGCATGACCCGGAGGGCACTTAATTGTGTGTAGTTGACATTTGGAAGCTTTGCAGGGTACTTTTAAATAGAGGTACAACACCTAGTAGTCGTCGCCTGTGATAAAGGTTCATTAAAAAGACAACACAAACATACCAGTAATATAGTTCTTTGTCCATATGAGGCAGGATTTACAACCAATTTGAATATTTATATATATTTGTAATTACAAAACAGCTTTATTATGCTAGTTAATTGTACATGTTAGAATAACATGGCTAATTCTCAGCAGAGACTTGTTAACTACACGAGCGATTAAACCGCCACCACTGCCGCCACCTGTACTGAATCGCCCAAACTAAAGCTAAGCAAGCCGATACCACCACCACGGTGCCGCCACCTGGAGGAACCCCGAGGCGAAACGACAAACTAAAAGACGCTGCCCAGCGCACAACTCCCACAGCCGCCATCAGCACCTTTCTGCACATAACATAATGCCTCACATAAGACAAACATGCCGCCAATGAAAAAGTTAGTACGAAACAATGCCAGCACCAAACAGCAGCACACCCCCCAGACGGAGGGGACCCCCTAAGGTCACAAAACCTGAGGATACAGAAACATCAGGGACTGTAACGACACCACCCGACGACCCAGCAAACACAAGGCACCGTTGACTGAGTCAGGGCCAGAGCCAGCATCCCAAACAACTGGGATCGGCCACAACCAAGATATGCTCCAGGCCATGCGTGCAGCCATGGCGGACCTTAAAAGTGATTTAATGGACTGGATGGACGCGATGGAGAACGAACGCAACAAAGGATGGTGCCGGTGAGCTGGAGAACGAATCCACACCAAGTGCGGCCGCAGTTATTTAGTTGTTAATGAACACATTTGCTATATTCTGACTGAAATCTTAGGGTGGGCGCAAGTGTTATTGTGACATAATTACTAGTAAAGCATGCATGTATTTATAGCCGATTGTACGAGCGTACATGCGCAATGAAACTACCAACATAGGAAAATTGTATTTTTATTTGATGGGTACCCTGCGGTTAAGCAGGGTCTCAAAAATTAGTCTATAGACTCATTGTATTGTTCCTCCCCACGGAAATCTTTAGTAAAAGGCGAAAGATTTATACGTGGAATGAAGAGAAACCAGAGTAAAGAGTATCAGTTTACGATAAAATCAAGTAGGATTTTGATCAACTATAAAACAAGTGTTACTACCAGTGAATAACCCATATTTTCATATATGAATGGTACTGCTGTTGTAAGATAATGGGCTTATCTGGGTATATTATATTTCTATATCAATCCCGAATAAAACTTTATTATTTCGGATATTCATCAGAAAAGCATGACTTTGTAAATATATTACCGTATATTGAGCATGTGCTGCCACCAAGTGTACAATTCTTGCATTAACTTACAGTTTGTTTTCGCTAGGTGGCGCCACCATAGCGATCACCCGAAGATATGCTTTCTCATTTGGATGCGGCAAGCACCCACTTTAGAAACGCCGACGTTTTTTTCCATCTCTTTCTTGCTGCAGTTACAATATTTATCTTTCCTTAACCATGTCGTAATCACTTTGTGTTATCCAACTGTAGTAGAATGCAAATGTGATCAAATGGCTCGAGAGTGTTGGTATGTTTACTAGGTTGTTAGATGGCGCCAGGCTGGTCCCCTAGCCTTTGTTTCAACAGAGGTCGCCACTGTGCTCGTTTCAAAGGCCAGCTGAGTGTTCTGCTATTATCACCCACAAAACCATTCTACATATCTACCGTAGATACTGATGCCCTTATTAAACATTTAACGGCATACAGAAGGGACTACTGAGTCAATTAAAGTTGCATGGTCCAATGGCATTTGAATTTGTTAGTTATATTTTATATAAATAGCTTAGGTTGACCATTATATCCTAATATTCATTAGTCCCGGGTAACTTTGAGATGTGAGATGACCTACTAATCCTGGAACCTGACAGGGTGTAGGTAGGTATTTCTGTTTGGTTTGTAAACATTCTGGGAATGGATTGGTGCCATAGGCCCGTGGCATTAGGGTTTTTAACAAAATATCATTCTGTAGAAAAGTTAATTTGATTTATATCTATCGAATTGACTAAGTAGCATCGAATATCCAACATCACATATACATCGGTATATGATTGACATCGTCCCAATGGCAGAAATTTCAAAACATCAAACTATGCAACCACCCACCAAACTGCACATTCTATGATTCAGCCGGGCCTGAGCATTAATGGTTTGATGGGATTGACCGCAATTGCATTAGGTTTAAATGCTATGCTTGTAGCAGCCATTCTGGTCATACCTATGTGTTATCGTTTGGACGGGATCCATCGCAAATGTGCCATTCGACATTGTTTCTACACTCACCTATGATGAACTGCACCCTTTGCGATCTCGAGCCATCCGCTGGCGTATACGCTGCGGACAGGCTGCTGCCATCATAGCGTTAAGCCCAGAACCCAGGGCATTTGTGATGGATCCCGTCCAAACGATAATGCATGACCAGAACAGTTGCTGTCATCATAGCATTAAACCTGGAGATCTGAGATCTCACTCCATATGGTTCACTCCTTTTTACATTCAATAACAAAAAACGTTTTCCTTTTATATACAGTGTAACTGACAAATTTCAAATGGATGCGTGCAAAACAAATGCCTGCGCATCCTCACATACATTTATATGCGTACTGCTTGCATGTCTCATGTACATATTATTGCTCTGTTATTATTTACTGTTATGTCATCCATATGTCTCATCCTCCCTCACACCATACATAGTCCCGATGGCAGATGCAATTTTAATTGACAAATGTAAAAATGTTAAAATTCAATTATGCAAATTGATTATTTATATTTATAGAATTGACCAAACAGCATTGAATATCCAACATGGAGGGGGGGCAATATCCACCTCATTTCCCCTTTCCCTCCATGGCCCTGCACAGTAGGCCTACTTGGTCGGGGGTGGCTAATGAGGTCACAAGATTGGCCTAATTGGTTAATGGCCTCCCTGCATAATGGGTATATAGGATCAAATGTAAGTAGTTGTTTTAATTTTGACAAAATTATATTTCATCAGACCATGCAACTTTAATAGAACCCGTTACCGCAGAAGCCTATGGTGATAGAGTGTTGGCAAGTTTGTCAAAATTAATTTAGCATGTTTCCATTTCAAATATCTCAAAAGTTTGCGATTTAAAATAAAAGTTACTTCAAACTAAAGTAAGGTACATTATAATGAACAACCTAATATGTTTATCTCAGAAAATGAGAGAAACTCAAAACCATCAGACTATGCAACATTAAGCATTGCATGCACAGAGAAAGTAATTTATAGATGCAATATATATTACTTGATTATGTTGCAAATATGTCAATGAATTATTCTGGATTCTGATTGGATTCAGAATATATTGTGAAAGTGATATTTAATGGGGTGATCTGAGTCTTAGAAAAAATCCACTTCACTTCATATACAGTGTCATCTTGTCTTACAAATCATAAACATTATTTATACAATGGAATAGACACTCTAACATGTTGAGATCTTATTTTCTTAATAATGTTGGATGACATATTGTATGAAATGAGTTATGTTAGGTTTAGCAAATTCATATCAATGAGTGATATTAGAAGTATTTCTCATAGGCATAACTGCAGTGGCTTTGTGTTGTTACTCCCACAACACTAAGGAGAGGTTCCTAAGTAACCCATTACAACAACTGTTGGGAAGCTGGGTTGAAAGATCCACATCATTTTGCCATCAAATATCATAAATATATAATATAAGATGATAATTATAAATGCTCATCTATAATAGCCCCTAATTTCAAAATATGTGTGTGCAGCAGGGATAGATAGTCCTAAAAATGTTGTTTTTGAAACCTTTTGTACACTACTCTGTTTACAAAAGTATTAGTTCAGCAATTTGCCAGCGACCTCTGTGCAGGACCCATGTGGAGGCACACAGACGGCACCTAACGGAAAACATGGGAAGTGGAACCCGACTAAGGGTTTGCTATGATACAATAGACTACATCACGGTTCCAGCGACGCGGTGCATTGTGGGATGCATCAGAGCAAAACAAAGCCGCGAGAAGCACATGGCACATGCTAATACACTGGGTGCAGCTATGAAATATGCTAGTTTCAGCTTATCTCAGCTCTTATTTGAAACATAGAATACCAACTAAAAAAATATATATAATAAATTAAGATATTAATCTTTTATCCAGCATTGCATTTACATCAATATAATCAGCACATCTTATGCCATGTGCATTTAGATTTAGACAAATCTAGGTACTCAGACTAGTGTTGAGCCATAGCCAGAGTGGGTTTGATTTATTTTATTCATGTTTTTATTTATATTCTATGGTTAATGACATATGCAGAAATAGAAAATGAATAGGGTTAATCAGATATTGGTTATATATTTCTTTGAAACAAGTTTTTGTTGACACATTTGACATTTTAATATTTAGACCAAGAATTACTTCTGGCTAATCAATGGTGATGTAAACATCAGCCTGTAACGTGACTGAATTTGTATGTTTCTTAGCTCAAAATGCTTAATTATGGAGAGTTGTATCTTAAACATATTCATTATATTATTATATTGTATCCTTCCGTCCATGTTTGTGCCAAATTGTTATGTATTTCTATTAATTTTGAATAAAATGCCAGTTTTGTCCTACACGTATCAGCAAACTAAATGGCCGTATGCCTTTGCTTTGCTCCTGGCGCCATTTTCAGCACATGCGCAGTCGGAACCATGATGTAGTGTATTGGTAAATTGTCAATCGAAGTACTAACCCTAACTCACATTCTGACTTTAATCCTACATTCCGAACAAAACCTGATATTCTGACCACAACTCGTATTTTGATCCTAACCTGTTAGACTTAAAGTGATCCGTTATACCTCATGGGAAAAACAAACAAACCCGGAATTGTTCTGATTTATGCTACCGGCATACTGAACTTTGCCACTTGGTAGTGTAGAGTGACCCAGATTGTTTCATGTGACAACTCCTGTTTTGAAAATGGCTGGGTGAGAGTGGAGAGAAGGGAGAGTAAAACTTAAGTATGTACACAAAATATATTTGCTGGAATGTAAAATATGTGTTAGTACAATTTTATTGCATATTTTACTCAGAAACATATCTGGGGGGGGGGATTTTTGTTGTTGTTGAATGTAAAAGGCAGATAACCAAACAGGTATTGAACCCTAACTCCAGATTACAAGCTCCACACCCTAACCACTATCCTACAGAGCCCACATATCATTTCTTGTTCAGGCTATTTATACTGGTTTGTGTATAAATGCTTATAAGTTATATACATCATTCTAAGTAAGGCTTATTTTATTTAACACTGCCTCTTTTCATATCATCAGCTATTAGACGTCAAACATATGGTCCTTCTGACATATTTCTTTTGAGGAAACCCGCTGCTGCCACATAGGCTACTCTTTCGGATAAGCAGCAAGGGGTCTTTTATATTCACCTTCCAACAGATAGGACAGCGCAACAGTCATACCACAGCCTTTGACGAACCAGTTGTGGACCACTGGTTGGGACGAAAAATAGTTTAGAATAACACAAACTGCAAATGCGTTCACTGAGCATGATCGATAGGATGACCAAAATCAGACTGTAGGCCTATAATTTGATATCACTGGAATCGGATTTAAAAGATCTATTCACCTATATAATCTTAAACACTAAAACATTAAAATAAAAAATCACTTTGGAGTACCTACTGTCAGGTATCAGTACAGTGTGTATAGCCGTGTACGCGCGAACGTCCTTGACCCTGGGTTTTGGACGGGTGCCCTGAATAAACTCACTCACATACTGGACGTCGTGTCGTGAACTTGTATCCACCATTACATGGTGTCAGATGTAAGAAGAATCTAAAGCCCACAGCACAAGGAACGATGGCGTTAACAGGCCTTAAACCACCACTGCCGCTGAGCTTTGAAGGTAATCTAGCTATGAATTGGAAGGCATGGTATCACTCATACAAGATATATAGTGTAGCGTCCGGAGCAGCAAGTAAAAGTGAAAAAGTGCAGTGCTGCGTGTTTTTACACGTGGCTGGGATTGAAGCGCAGAAGCTACATCTAACATTCAAATTCAATGACAGCGAACAGGACAGAATAGAACCCTTGGTGAAAGCGTTTAGAGACTATTGTGTTGGCAAGACCAACATAACAGTAGTGAGATACACGTTCAACTCATTTAGGCAGACAAGCGAGTCAATGGATGCTTATATCAGAGAGCTACAACACAGGATTTCATATTGTGACTATGGTGATAGGAAGGAATCTATGATGTGTGATCGTCTAGTGTGTGGAGTCAAGGAGGACAAGTTGCGCGATAAGTTGCTTCAAACGCCCAATTTAACATTAGACAGATGTTTGGAAATGTGCAGACTCAGTGAAAATACACACGCACAACTAAACCAAAGTACCGACGAACAGCCAGACGAGCGCGTGGACGAAATCAACAAGCGGGGCCAAACCTACTCAGCGCATGCGCCACAAGCCACGGTAGGGCCACGTGCGCGTACGTGGCCAGACCGCGGGCGCCGATCACAGACAAACAGAAGCATGTGTACCAAGTGTGGATATCAACACGGCAACGCCCAGTGTCCAGCAGCGGACAAGCAATGTCTGAATTGCAACCGATATGGACACTTCCAAAAGGTGTGCAAGACACGTCGCTCCAGTCGAGCACAGATCAACGAGATCGCCGAAGACCAGGACACGGACAACGATTTGTTCGTCGGAGAGATGATGACTGAGGAAGTGCACAAAGACAATTTATGGTACGTTGAATACCAATTACAAAACGTACCAGTGAAATTTAAGCTGGATACTGGTTCTCAAGCTAACATTGTATCACATAAAATATATGATGCTCTCCACAACATCGTGCTAGCGCCCTCAAAGTGTTGTTTGATAACATATTCAGGTGATCGGATACGGCCAGAGGGGGAAGCCGTAATTGAAGTTGACGGTCTGCCGTTGATGTTCCAAGTAGCATCGCACGGCACGGCAATACTCGGGAAGGAGGCGTGCGTAGCTCTGCAACTGATTCAACGCGTCGGCGAAATCACAGTCAAGACAAGGAATCCTGACGCCGGTAGTAAAAAAGCACAAGAACTGGTAAACAAATATGCAGATATCTTTACTGGGTTGGGTTTGATAAAAAGCAATGCAAAAATTTACATTGACAATACAATTGACCCTGTTATTGACCCTCCCCGTCGTGTTCCACATGCAGTTGAGGATAAAGTAAAACAAGAGCTAGATAAAATGTTGAAACTAGGGGTAATAGTGCCTCAAAATGAACCGACTCCATGGGTCAGCTCAATAACGATCGTAAAAAAACCCAACAAAATCAGAATATGTTTGGACCCTACCAAATTGAATAAAGCAATATTAAGAAGCCCATATCCTACTAGAACGATAGAAGAAGTCATCGCAAAAACAAGTAATGCCAAGTATTTCTCAGTAATTGATGCCAACAGTGGGTACTGGCAGATTGAACTTGACACAGAAAGCTCTAAATTATGTACATTCAACACTCCGTGGAGTCGGTTTAGGTACACTCGTCTGCCGTTCGGCATAAAAACGGCTGGCGACATCTTTATCAGTGAAATGAACAACTTGTTAGCCGATCTGCCAGGGGTGAATGTAATTACAGATGACATACTAGTGTACGGCAACACGGTAGAAGAGCATAATACAAATTTAGAAAGAGTATTCGTTCGCGCCCGAGAGGCCAATCTAAAACTAAATCCAGATAAATCGATAATATGCAAAACAGAAATCAATTATGTAGGACACACCTTAACACAGGCAGGCCTCAAACCGAACGCAAACCGCGTGCAAGCCATTGTAGAGATGTCGACACCAAGTGACAAAGCCGGCATACAAAGATTCTTAGGAATGATTGGATATGTTGGGAAGTTCATCCCAAATCTGTCGGAGATTTCGAAGCCATTGCGAGAAGTATTAAATAAAGACGTAGTATGGTTTTGGCAGCATGAACAAGAGCATGCGTTCAACAAATTAAAAAGCCTATTAATTACAGCACCTGTGTTAAAATATTACAACGTAAATGAACAAATCACATTGCAAGTAGATGCTTCAAAATCTGGCCTTGGCGAGGCTATTTTTCAACAGAAAAAAACAATCGCAATGGCATCTAAAGCTCTAGATAAATGCCAATCGAGTTACGCTGTCATAGAGAAAGAATTATTGGCTATATGTTTTGGTTGTGCGATTTCATGAGTATGTTTACGGTAAAGAGGTGCTAGTCGAGACCGACCACAAACCACTTGTGGCCATAATGTCTAAACCATTGTACACATTGTCAGCCCGAATGCAGCGGATGCGTATGAGGTTGCAAAACTACAACATTGTCATGAAATATGTACAAGGTAAGGAGATGTTTTTTGCCGACACACTATCGCGAGCACACACAGTAAATACAACACCAAAAAATCTATTCGACAAAGAAATATTTATAGCCACGATACTGGTAGCCAAAGACATAAATGACAAGGTCATTGCAGCAACTAAAACAGATCCAACACTAAACGAGGTTACACGCTTAGTCCAAACAGGATGGCCGTTACGAAACAATTTGGTAAAATCATGTGCTCGACCATTTTATACATTTAAAGACGAAATCACATATTCAGACGACATGTTATTCAGAGGACAGCAAATAATTATTCCAAAAAGCCTGCAAAGAGATATGTTAAGACTACTACACGAGAGACACACCTAGGCGTGGTAAAGTGTAAACAGCTAGCACGCGATAATGTTTTCTGGCCTGGAATGAATGCCCAAATTGAAGATCTAATATCCCGATGTGAAACATGTCAACAACACCGCAAAGCACAGCACACAGAACCGATGTGGCCACATGCCATACCAGACATCCCATTCCACAAAGTGGGGGTGGATCTTTTCCAACTAGACGGGAAAACATATGTCATAGTCGTAGATTACTATTAGAAATTTCCTGAGGTTGTAGAGTTACGCAAACCAGACACAAACGAGGTAATAAAGGTACTAAATGAGATATTCGGGAGGCATGGCATTCCCGCTATGCTGGTATCAGACAATGGTCCTCAGTTCACGAGTTGGGAATTTAAAGATTTTGCTAACGAATATAATTTTACACAAATCTTCTCGAGCCCATATTATCCTAAAAGCAATGGCCAAGCCGAACGCTATGTCCAGACTGTGAAGACAATGATGAAAAAAGCAAGTCAAAACGAACAAAACTATAACCTGTATTTGCTAAACGACAGGAACAGTCCCATAAAAGAATTGAATGCATCACCTGCACAGCTACTAATGAGCCGTAAGTTACGATCGAAAATTTCGACTTCAGAAAGTCTGTTAAAATCAAAAGCACAAAAAAAAAAAATAAATAAACATTCAGAAAATTCAAAGACTACAAAAATACTATTACGATAAAAAAGCAGGCACACCATACAAGCAACTGAATGTATCAGATCAAATACAATACAGAACACACAAAGGTAAATGGGAAAAGGGCGTCGTTACGAAAACTAACACCCCAGGGCCACGCGATTATCAGATAGAAAATCAAACAGGGAGTCGTCTGAACAGGAATAGGGTACACTTATTACAGGTTCCAAAAGCATATGCTAAACAGAAAAATGATAACACAGTGCAGCCCAGAAATCAAAAGCGACATAGAAATAAAGAGCAGTGCAACAACCAAGCACCAACACAGGACAACACTATCCCATCAGCACCGAACTACATCACAAGAGTGGGCCGGGTGTCACGGCCGCCCACTCGGCCAGGCGATGATGCCACGTCGCCATGTTGACACAGCTAATTACCACTCACCTAAATACAACACCTACCGCAGGCGAGCAAGACTGCTCAACAAAAGAAATAGTGACAAATAGTGACAGGAATCAATACCTATTTGAAGTATAACATTGCAAGGCTAATCATGACAGGTATATGTTTCTCCATTCCTAACGTTGTCCCATAACAATGGGGTTCTTTGCAATTATCTCAAGATATCATTGTATATACATGTTAAATCCAAGAGATAAACCAGCATCGGCTAGGTATATCGTTCTTTACTGATAAGCACTTTAACAATTGAACCAAACATAATATGTTGACTAATGACAGTAAGTACGTATATCGTGTTAGTCGTAAGAGTAATGGTTCATAAAAACGCCTCGTTAAATAAGAACGAGCACAAAGACGAGGATCTATGTCACATAGAGTGGGTACATATACATGTACAGATATATCTATATATATATCTAAATCATAAGGTTAAACATTTAACGAAATGTAGAAGTTAAGTCGATATGACATACTGTCTTTGTGAAATATAAAAAATATATATATATATAAACAAACAAATAACCATAAAATGAAAGGAAAACAACAACCCTGTAACACATTTATCATCATGATGTATCTTTATTTTTTTTTAAAGAAAAAAAGGGGAAGATGTCAGGTATCAGTACAGTGTGTATAGCCGTGTACGCGCGAACGTCCTTGACCCTGGGTTTTGGACGGGTGCCCTGAATAAACTCACTCACATACTGGACGTCGTGTCGTGAACTTGTATCCACCATTACACCTACTATCAGTCAAGATGCCACTTGAATTCTGCTGACTCTACTGTCGTGAACAAAAGGAGGTGCACTTATGATTAGGAATGACGTCAGCAAAGTGGCGTGTGAGGTGGGTCGAAGTTTCACATAAGATAAGATATTTATATATTTCCTCATGATCATTGTGTAAAGTCCACGGCTGGAATCTGTTGGTTATGTAGGCAGGCTATAGTGAAATCAACATAGGCAAGAAGAGAAAGGAAGAGTATGAACAGTGAAAGTAGAGAGAGAACCAAGCCCTCTGATTTATTATTTATAGTGGTACATGGATCTGGTATGGCATGTCATCTGACCATGTTCTCCAATGAGAATCAAGCATTTACAACTCCACCAATGAACATCAAGCATTCCTGTGTCACCATGGCTACAGTGATCTGCCCACCACCACCATGCGGTGTGGCTCCCTTGGCCACCACCTGCCTGAGCTGAGTGTGTGGTGATCTGTGAATAATGGGGGGGGAGGGGGTAGTGGGTAGAGCTCCAAGTGCCCCTTACACACTATCTCCTAGTGCCCTTTCACACTAGCTGACTAACACACAATGACTATTGACCATGAGTGAAGGATCACCAGGAACTACATAACAATTATGCACCTGGCACTATATACCTTTTTCCTAATAGACCATTTGCATTCCCCATATTATCGGAATATTTTACAATTGTACATACTAGCTGAAATTTATATCAGTAATGTTTCATATGAAAAAGGAGAAGGCAGAAGTACAATACTTATGAGGTGCTTTCCCCAGTTAAAAATAATGCATATACAATGCTAATACTAAAAGAAAAGAAAAGTAAAAGGTATATTGACATTACTTTTAATACTGTAAATGACAGCTCATTGTTTATATACTAGAGTACTATGTATTTTCACTCTGGTAAAGCTTAAAGATTTTTTTTTTATACATTCGTTGAAATATTAGATGTTTTTTGAACATTTAATATTATTATCGAGTTTTTTGTTTGTTTTGTTTGTTGTTGTTTTACATCCTAGCAACATCTAAGGTCATACCAGGACGGGTACCGACTTGTGACAGTGCGCATTCATGGCGACTTTATAGTGTCCAGGCCGCCAGCACCATGACCTGATGTCCCACTCAGTCACATTGTCCATGTTGCCGGTAACATGCATAATTCAAAACCCTGACTATGGGCTTGATATTATGAATACCATAGATACAGTTCGTTACGCGCGTCGCTATGTACAAAGTTAACTTCCGGTAGTAGATTCAAAGGCTAGTCCAGTCCTTACCTGGCTACTGTCGACGACAGATCATGAGTTTCAATAAGAAATTTAACCATCCCACCCACCCTTACTCTAGAGTAGTGCAGTTGATAGGGTTGAGAGATTATGGTTCCTATGACCTAGAAATGAATGTTGCTGTGTGACTAAAAGTGTGAGTGTGTGTGAGTGTGCCAGATGTGACCTAAAGACGAGGGGGGAAGGTGGAGAGAATTTGTGGACTGCTTTCTGCTGTAACCCATCAAAGACATATGAACTCGTATCGAAACAGTCATGTGAAATTTCAATCGGAAGATCTAACCAGTCATTTGTTATTATATTATCTAGTACAAGGCCCGAAACTGGCAAAGGAATATCAGCAATGACAATGTTAGGCGAACTGGCAGTGCAGCCGGCGGTATGAGGCAAACAGGCATGGGAGTGAGTGGTGGCGGGGGGGGTTGGGGAACAGGGTGGGCGAGGGGGAGGAGGCGTGGCGAGGACGGCGACATTTACTGAGGCAGAGCTAGGCGAACAGAGTGGCGCGCTATGAAGCGGAGGGGGCGGGGGCAAGCACCGGCTGGTATGCAGCGAGCGTATTAGTATTACACTGTGTCGGGGTTGAGAGCACTAGCGGAATGGGTTGTACACAATGGAAAGGGGTGGGTCCCTTGACAATGGGCACCGGTACCGGCACATGAGAGGGGGCGGGGCTCAGACTTACAGGTACCGAGGCAGGCAGCTGTTCGGCGGCAGCCTTTCTGTCTTTAAATGTTTTCTTTTTTAGGCAATCTTGCTCTTTGTGCCAATGTATCCGTTTAATCCTATTCGCACACCAGCCACAATTATGAATGTATCTTTCAGGCAGAGTTCCGTGCGCCGCAGCGAAGCCGCAATCCCTCCCCCAGTGCCACAAGGTACAAGGCTTCCCGTCGGTTTCTTTGTTGTAGTCGTTTTTCATATTGATAGGGGGGAGGGGCGTACTTGTTGCTGGCTGAGGGTCAGCGGTCTGTTGAAACTGGGGAGAGACTTGCTGTACAAAGGGGTGGACTGCATACTGAGCTTGGAGCTGAGGCGCTGACTTTCCTGCCGCCGTACATAGCTCGCGCTGTAAATCTTTTATTTCTGCCTGGTTTTCCCAGCCATTAGGAAACCTGCCAGACGCTATAAGCTTAAACACCTTCTCTGACCACCTTCGGCACAACGGCCAGTCCCACGTGTTCGCCATGTGTGCAAGGTCCTCTTCATGCTTACGAATGTACTTGCCCCAGTTAGGAGGGAGGGCGGGGTGGGCGGCCAGAGACTTCAGAGCTTCGAAATACTCTGGCCAGGTGGCCTCCCCCATACCAATTGATTTACAGGCGTCGCCTCTCATTATAAACAAGTGTGGTAAGAACACCGTACCTTTTGACTTCTTTAACGCACTTGACGGGTCTAGCAAAAGGTCTGCAATGACTGCTGCTGCATGCTTAGCTTTCGCCTCCTGCACGTTCTGAGTGGAGTCCATGACTCCCGAGACTGGTTCCCCGACTTCTGCTAAATAATAGCGATAGCCAGGCGGCGGCGGCGGCTGGAAACTAGGACGAGCAGGCTGCTCTGTAGACACCTGTGGTTCAGGTACTTGTGACTGCTGTACGGTTACCGGCAGTATGACCGGCGGTGGGCGTGGCATGGGAAGGGGCGGGGTTACTACCGGCGCCCGCATGACTGACTTCTGCACTGCTAACACAGACTCGATAGTATTTACTCGAGCCGAAAGATCCTTAGACATTTGCAGCACCTCCCTTTGCAGCTCCAAGACTGTAGCCAAATCTCCCCTAGTAGCCGTCACGGGCGGGGACAATACAACCCGAGGCGGTGTGGTCCAAGCGGCGGCCTCCCTAGCCGTTTCGCCGGTGGCATGACTCGTGACGGTAGCAGTGAGAGAGAAGAGAAGTTACTCGGGCCAGGATCAGGCGAGAAGTGAGTGGTGGTGGGCAGGGCGGAAGTCAGGTGCTGCTTGTTCCTTCTTTGCCTCGTGCGCGAATTAACCATGTTGCCTACCCAACATAGGTAATTCTTTGCCTATGATTAGATTCTGTAATGACTGTTTGTTTTTGTTGTTTGTTTTGTAGTTTATATTGAAATCCCCTCGTAGGAATATCTCAGCTTTTGTGAGTTTTGACACATTGTCTAGGGATGCTTCTAGTTGTATGGTGAAATCTTTGATGTCCCCATTTGGTGGTCTATATAGATTCCCTACACGTATGTTTCCTTGTTTCTCATTCTTTATTAGTGTCCATACTAATTCAATATTTGTGTCAGATCTGTTTGCTTGTTGTAGAGTCTTATGTTCTGAGTTTCGTTTTTTGTGTGTGTATATTGCAACCCCACCACCCCTTTTTTTGTGTTTGTGTATTGGTCAGTGTTTTCCTGTCATCTCTCACAAGTCTGTACCCACTAATCTCTAGTAGTTGGTCAGTTTACTTTTAAGTTTCTTGCATTTAGATGTATAAATGATATTTAGTTTTTTACATTGCTATTACTATGATAACATTCATCGACTGTGTAAGGTATTTACAATTTGTATTGATAGTTTGATAAAAATTGTCCATGTCGCAATGTGCAGTATTTATATATATATTGGCCGAGAGTTGATCAAATGGGAGAGGATGGAAAAAAAACACCCAACTAACATGGAAGCCACAGCAAGTTCCCGATTCGAGTTTTAAGGTCTATTAATCTACATGATTTGATAAATTCGAGTTTTAAGGTCTATTAATCTACATGATTTGATAAATTCGAGTTTTAAGGTCTATTAATCTACATGATTTGATAAATTCGAGTTTTAAGGTCTATTAATCTACATGATTTGATAAATTCGAGTTTTAAGGTCTATTAATCTACATGATTTGATAAATTCTTCATTCAAAAATAGCAAGCTATGATAAATAAGCATTTGAACTATATATTCAGTACATTAGATTATAAATCTCTGTGGTTATTTCCTTCACCCAGCCTTCGGACACTTTTCTAATGGATTGTTTAGCTGCAGTGTTTCAGGAACAGCGGGCTGCGGGAGTCACTAATGCAAACCATGAGTAGGCTATGAAACAATTGTGCTTTTATCGACACGGAAACACCTTTGCTTAGATCTGCTATCTCTGCTATGTACATACATAAATATTGAGCCAAGCTGTCATATATATATATATATATATATATATATACATATATATATGTATACATAATATGTATATATACAGTATAACCCCATTAAACCAAACTAACTTTTTTATATGATAAATGGTAGTATTTTGAAGGGACCCTAGAAATTTGTTTGGATTAACCGATCATTGGTTTAACCGAACTTTGGCTTTGACTTTGACTTTGAGGAAGCGTGTATTGCACATGTAATATACAATGTATGTGGACACTTTAATTATTGTTTTTTTATCTACATACAGTATAACCCCGTTAAACCAAGCTCGGTTAAACCAAACGATAGGTTAACCCAAACAAAGTTCTAGGGTCCCTTCAAAATACTACCATTTATCATATAAAAAAGTCAGTGGGGTCTCAGATGACTTTATAACCACATGAAAGTTTGGTTTAAGCACACCGGAAGTGGCCGGATTCCGAAAATTTTGTTTGGATTAACCGATAATCTGGATTAACCGACTTTGGTTGAACCAACCTTTTTATATGATAAATGGTAGTATTTTGGCAGGCCGCCGAAGAAAGTTTGGATGAACTGATCGTTTGGTTTAACCGAGCTTGGTTTAACGGGGTCATACTGTATATATTTATCTATAGCCTAGGCCATATCTGTTTGCCTATATATATATGAGCACTAAGAGGGCGCACCCAGAGATCCAAGTAGGCGTCTTCCGGATTCTGCTAAATCGACAAACTCAAGCTGCAAGAACCGCGTAGGTAGGCTCTCTGAACTATTCAGTAATCTTTGAAAACGAACTTATTGTAGGAATACTACAGTAGTCTGCACTGATCTCTCAGGAAAGGAGCCACATAGACAGGTATGCGTGGGTCAGGGAGCCTAGATGGTGAAATGGTTAGCACACTGTCCCAGAATGCAAGACATGTGTGTTCGATTCACACTCTAGGCACAATATTTCCCATTTTCATTACCCCCCCCCCCCCCCCACACACACACAACATTGTTAAGATGAGGTTACCTGATTTTACAATGTACCATCGACGTAACCGTTCGCCATAGCTTGTTGAGATAGGGCCTTACTACAAGCACCAACTGCATTTAACTCTTAGAACCATTGAGAATAGTCATGGGATACTTAGCCCCATGTTTCTGTGTGAATCCGTCCCTTTCTACTGAATTAGAGTTCAAATGACCTCATGGTGGAATTACATAAATTATAAGATACTAGTTTTAACCCGTGCTGCGGGTTAAAGCTAGGCTCCGCATCAATCACTCGACCAATATAAGCTAGTTCAGCATTGTCCGTGCGCATGTGCGGGTCCGACTTTCGGTCGGCGCTGTAGGTATAAACAAAGCCACGTTTTGCACTACACGTATGGCTGTGAGCAATCTTCTAACAGAAAAAGTGAAATATCTCTAAAACCACACCACCTAGAAACAAATCGCTTGGTACACATATAGAAAACATGTTTACCAAGAATATGTATACTTAAATTGATTGATAAGGTTAGGGTTCTGGATTTCTATTAATTTTGAATAAAACTAATGTTTCGCACTGCGCGTTCCAGCAAACTCAGTCAATGGCCTTGAGCAATCTTCTTACAGAAAAAGTGAAATATCTCTAAAACCACACCACCTAGAAACACATTGCTTGGTACACATTTAGAAAACATGTTTACCAAAAAGATTATATTAAATTGATAAGGTTAGGGTTCTGGATGTTTATTAATTCTGAATGAAACTAACGTTTTGCCCTGCGCGTAGTCATGCAGTAATGATGCACGTGGGTTTGTTTATCCCGATGACTTCCCATCAACCACCGCGCGCCCGAGATGCTGAACTCGCTTATAGTGTTGAACTTTTATTATATATATATATTCACTACATATGTACATTCTCTGCTATATTCCGGACTCGTCCGCAGACCCGTTTCAATATATTGCCGCCATCTGATGAAATCCATCCGTACCATTAAGCCATTAAGCCCATATCGGCGATGCTATCTAATGGTGGAGTTAACAACACTCATGGTTACATGACTCAAAATGGATGCCACTCTCGTCGAAGTGACCAAAGTTAATCAAAACCATCAACATTAATATGAAATGTGTATGGTAGGCACAAAAAACATGTTATTAACAACCCATGCATGGTGAAGCATCAGTGGAATATGATGATGCGCATTGGCAGCGCTGATTAACAGAGGAGTAGTGATCAGAACGACTGTAAAACTTAGCCACTGTTTGGTATTATATATAGATAGGCAAAGAGATTAAAACTCACGATTATTCATAGAAGTGTGTATGATGGGTGCCTCATGACACTTTGGTATTAAAACGGACTGTTATTGTGTTTTTAGATATTTCTATCATGTTGATTATTATAATCTACCTTATTTTATTTTAAATGGCTAACTTTGAAGATATTTGAAGTGCTAACATGTCAAATTAAGTTTGGCATGCACATTAAAACTCTGACACTACAGGGTTCATCAGTAACATGTTCTATTAAATTGACTTAGTATTTAGTCCCTTCTATGCAGAAAGAAATACTTACTAAGCGCACCAACATCTAAGTTGGATATATATATATAGAATCAAATTTAGCTATGTCTTTTTGTTTCGAAAAGTTTATGCTTTCATCCGACTAAGCAGATTTAATAATGCTGAGGGGATGGCCGAATGAATAGAGCATCTGTCTCCCGTGTTGGTAGATCATGGGATCGTGGGTACGAATCCTGGTCGATGACTTAAAAATTGATACTTGTCGCTTCCTAGCCAGGCGCTTGGCATTATTAGGACAGGGCAAGGAGCAGTGGAATGAGGAAGACCAGTCGTTTGCGACTGAAATTTCCCCTGCTTAAACAACTAATGTACCAAAAAAACTAAACTAAGTGACAACCTGTTTCAGTTCTATGTCATATAATAACACCATTAATCTGGGCGAGTGTTCCCGGGTCTACGTCACTCTGTGCAAGTAAAATGCTTGCATATATGTATACATGCAGGGACATATGTGATTCTATTAAAAAATATCAATCGCTGATTTGTTTTAACAGCCTGTCTTGCATAAGTATTAAAATTACAGCGATGAATGTATCTAAAAAGTAAAATAGGAACAAATTGGGCAAAGGCTGGCTATTCATGGAATCTCTATTATGTAACTTTGACATCACTTGTCCTATGGCCATGCGCATATTTATACATGTACACATATATATATATATATTTCAATGCTGGACAGCTGTGATACTGGTTATATATATATGAGCCTGTCTCAAAAGGTGCTAACTCTTCGTTTTTTTGTCCATAGTAACGATTGACACAAAACGGCACAGAAACGGTTACACTGAAAACACAAGGACATTTGCTTCAAATCAATATGTATTCTATTGGGATTATGAAACACAGTGTAAAAAAACAAATCAGTTTATCCTGAGCAAATGCATAAGTAGATAGTGTGTTGATCGTTACTATGGACAAAGTTTCGTCCCATATTACTTAGCACCTTTTGAGACTGTCTCATGTATATATATATATATATATATATATAATATGCATGTGAAATGCTTAAATATGTGTGTACATACAGGGACATCTGATTTTAGGTTCTTTTAAAACCATTTGCTGATTTGTTGTAGCAATGTGTTTTGCGTAAGTATGAACATTATTTCAATGTGACATGGGTTGCGCGGCTGGAAGATCACCCCTGGGGAAGCCTTACTACATATTTGTGGTTAAATAAAACTCAACTCACCTCTAGTACCTGAATAGAGTCATTAGGACTCTACCGGTTTGGCCACCACGTCCGGTAATAATGGATTTGAAGCACTTTGACTATACCTTATATCCTACGTATTTCCAACGAGCCCTTCCCTGGATGACGTCACAAAGTGGGATATTTGAGCTTCAAACCATACATGACTTATACTGTTGCAGTGATGAATGGGGTGTGTAGCTGCTGTGTGATATAAGTGTACATACATAACTTATCCTGTTGCAGTGAGGAATGTGATATGGAGATGCTGTGTGATATATGTGCACATATATAACTTATCCTGTTGCAGTAAGGACTGGGATATGTAGCTGGTGTCTGATATATGTGCACATATATAACATATACTGTTGCAGTGATGAATGGGATACATAGCTGGTGTCTGATATATGTGCACATATATAACGTATACTGTTGCAGTAAGGACTGGGATATGTAGCTGGTGTCTGATATATGTGCACATATATAATGTATACTGTTGCAGTAAGGACTGGGATACGTAGCTGGTGTCTGATATATGTGCACATATATAACATATACTGTTGCAGTAAGGACTGGGATATGTAGCTGGTGTCTGATATAGGTGCACATATATAACGTATACTGTTGCAGTAAGGACTGGGATATGTAGCTGGTGTCTGATATATGTGCACATATATAACGTATACTGTTGCAGTAAGGACTGGGATACGTAGCTGGTGTCTGATATATGTGCACATATATAACATATACTGTTGCAGTAAGGACTCGGATACGTAGCTGGTGTCTGATATAGGTGCACATATATAATGTATACTGTTGCAGTAAGGACTGGGATATGTAGCTGGTGTCTGATATAGGTGCACATATATAACGTATACTGTTGCAGTAAGGACTGGGATATGTAGCTGGTGTCTGATATATGTGCACATATATAACGTATACTGTTGCAGTAAGGACTGGGATATGTAGCTGGTGTCTGATATATGTGCACATATATAGCGTATACTGTTGCAGTAAGGACTGGGATACGTAGCTGGTGTCTGATATATGTGCACATATATAACATATACTGTTGCAGTAAGGACTGGGATACGTAGCTGGTGTCTGATATAGGTGCACATATATAACGTATACTGTTGCAGTAAGGACTGGGATATGTAGCTGGTGTCTGATATAGGTGCACATATATAACGTATACTGTTGCAGTAAGGACTGGGATATGTAGCTGGTGTCTGATATATGTGCACATATATAACGTATACTGTTGCAGTAAGGACTGGGATATGTAGCTGGTGTCTGATATATGTGCACATATATAACGTATACTGTTGCAGTAAGGACTGGGATACGTAGCTGGTGTCTGATATATGTGCACATATATAACATACACTGTTGCAGTAAGGACTGGGATATGTAGCTGGTGTCTGATATATGTGCACATATATATAACTTATCCTGTTGCAGTAAGGACTGGGATATGTAGTTGGTGTTTGATATATGTGCACATATATAACTTTTACTGTTGCAATGAGTACTTGGACATGAAAGTATTGTGTGATGTAGTTATATATAACTATTTCTATGGCAGTCACGTATGTTATATATATATATATATATATATATATATATATATATTCACACACACATACACACACCAACACCTACATTTTCCAGCCCACTCCTATTGTTAAATTTTAGGAAGCGGCCATTTTGAATTCATGCTAATTAACCCCCTTCCCGAGGTAAGGACTGAAACTTTTTTTCCAGGGTACAATATGACCCCCCCCCCCCCAATGCATCTAAAACAATAAAACAATTTGTTGCAATTGGGGGGGGGGGGGGCAAGGACATTATTAATCATATATATTGCCCCGTCTAGGTTACAGTTGATCAGTTGATGATTGTGAATAAGTAAAGTTGTATTGGTCTTATTTCAGAGGGGAAAGAAATATGTGGAATTGCACAGGTGGCCAATTTAGTTGGCCTATCATTATCCCAAGGATGCTTGAATTGTGGGGTAATTATATACTTCTATTGCAGTGAGTGCTTCACTAAAGCTACATAGTTCGATGACAGTATCACATTTTCAAAACCAAAACAATTATCTAAATTTGATTCTGCATATCTAACTTAGACACTGGGGCACTTATTAAAGTTGCATAGTCCGATGAAGCATCAAATTTTCAAAACCAAAACACTCACCTAGATTTGATTCTACATATTTATCTTAGATACTGGTACAGTTATTAAGCATTTGTTGTCACATAGAAGGGCATGGGGAGTCATTGTAATAGAACCTGTTACTGCATAACCCTGTGGTGTCAGAGTTTTGGCATGCTTGCCGAAATTAATTTGGCATGTTGTCATTTCAAATAACTCCAAAGTGGTCCATTTAAACTAAAATTTACTTCAACCTAAAGTAAAGTAGCTTATAATGATACAATTTATGTATTTATCTCAGAAAATGAAAGAAACTCAAAGCCATCGAACTATGCAACTCTAAGCATTTGTTGATACACAGAAGTGAATACTGAGTCAATTTAATAGAATATGCTACCACACAATCCTATGGCATCAGACTTTTAGCATGCTAGCCAAAATTAAATTTGCATGCTTGCACTTCAAATATATCAAAAGGTAAAGCGCCTGTCACACCTTACCGGATTGAGTACCGGACACAACCGGACAAAGAATTGTCTAGTCCGTTGGTGTCCAGTATCAAAATGTACCGAAATGTGTCGAAATGTTGCGCTTTCAACTGGACAAAACGGACCCTAAACGGACAAGGAAAGTACATTAACGAATAGCCAATGGACGAGAACCGGATGAGAACCGGACGAGACCGGATAACAACTGAATGTCTAATGGACGGTCCGAACATCAACCGGACAGGTACCGGACTGTGGTGAGCGTCCGTCTCCCTAGTTGGTAGATCGTGGGGTCGTGGGTTCGAACCCTGGTCGAGTAAAACCGATGACTTAAAAATTGATACTTGTTGCTTCCTAGCCTGGTGTTTGGCATTATTAGGATAGGGCAAGGACTGATTAGCTCAGTGTCAGGATAATGGGACTGAGTGGGATATCAGGTCATGGTGCTGGCGGCTTGGTTTCCCAGTGAGGCAGCACTATAAAATCGCCATGAGTGCACACTGTTACAAGTCGGTACATGTCCTGATATGACCTTAGATGTTGCTAGGATGTAAAACAACGACAAACAAACAAACAAACGTACCTCACGGACGCGCCGAAAACATATACTGACCGAATCCCCGCAACACCGTCAACGGACACTGCAGGAAGCAAACCGGAGCCGTAGCGGATTGGTACTGGACATGAAACAGACAAAACGGACTAAACGGTCTTAAACCGGACACCAACCGTACACGTCAGTCCGGTTGTGTCCGGTACAAGTTTTGTGCATGTTCAAAACTTCTCACCATACACACCGGACACCACCGGACAGATAACGGACACGCCGGATGCCAACCGTATACATAAACCGTACATTGCCGTATTTCACTGGACAGCGTCCAGTTTCTGTCCTTTTCCCCAATCCGGTGATGTGTGACAGAGCCTTAAGCATTTAAACTAAATTACTTCAAACTAAAGAAAGCCAAATTATAGCAATCAACCTAACATATTTATCCCAAAAAATGACAAAAAGTCCAGACCATCGGACTATGCAACTTTAATTCATGGCCCTGTTGCAGAATTAGAAACCTAACTATATTTCAGTTATATTACATTGAAGAACCACATCAATCTGTCTGAATATACCCTGGTCTCTCTAATAGCTGACCAGACGGGATGGCCGAATGAGTTGAGCATCAGGCTCCCGTTTGATAGATCATGGGATTCGAATCCATGGGTTCCAACTGTAGTCGAATCAAATCAATGACGTAAAAGTTTATACTTGCCGCTTCCTCGCCAGGTGCTCAGCATTATAAGGATAGCGCAAGGACTAGTTGGCTCAGTGTCAGGATAATGCAACTGAGTAGGATATCAGGTAATGGTACTGGAGGCCTGATCTCCTGGTGGCGCAGCACTATAAAGTTGCCATGAGTGCACACTGTCACAAGTCGGAACCCGTCCTGATATGACCTTGGATGTTGCTAGGATGTAAAACTCCAACAACCAACCAACAGTGTAAGAGCTGAGTGTGGCTCATGGTCACATTTAGACTCCAGAAGCCCCAGTTTCGATCAAGCCATAAATAACTCCTTGAGAATACCTATACAGTAGTACATCTCTGCAGCAACACCTGTGATAAGCAAACCCCTACCATGTGTGAACAATTATTCAACGTACTCATTTCACTGCCCCATTCGTTGAGAGGACATCTGCAGTGTCATGACATGCCCGGTTTGGATGCAGGGTTGTCCTTGGAAAATAATTATGCAAACTCTAAATAGTCACACTTGGTCATAACATAAATCTATGCTATGGTGTGTTGGTGAAGGTAGTCAGGCCTTTGATTTGCTGACAGTTAATAACATTTTCCAGGTAAATTCTTATTGCAGCTGCTTCTCACTGCTGCACCGACGTCAGAATGAAGCCATCCTTGGGAGCGTTGTTCTGCCTTTTCTGCTTTCTCCCAGGTAAGCGCACCCCTTCTGCGTGTATCAGTGCAAAAGTGTAGACCACCTGAAAACTATTCAACTCTTTCTTTTTTGTAGTATTTTTCTCCTCCTTGTTCTCCTCCTCCTTCTTCTTCTTCTTCTTCTCCTCCTTCTTCCTCTTTTTTCATCTTCATCACCACCACCATCTCCACCACCATCATCATTATCATCACCACCATCACCATCATTCATCACCATCGTTATCACTATCTTCACTATCATCACAATCACCATCATTATTACTATCATCACCACCACCACCATCATCACCATCATCACCATAACCACTATTACCACCATCAACACCATCCCACTTTAGGGAGATCTCCTGCCAAATCTGGAGACTTGGCACCTCTATCTATACCTTAATCGCACTTTGCACCTATAACTAACTACATGCCTCCTGCTGATCAAACTTTGAGAGTGTATTACCATACATTTCTTTCTAATGTAGATTGCAGTGAAATTGCCACAGCAAATCTTTTACATAAAATAAAGTAGCACTCCCTGCATCATGATGTATCTATATTCACCTATTCACCACACGACTTTAACTGTATGTAGTTACTGTATTAGATTCACTTGTCTCTTGAAGCCGCTTCCTACTGTACCTATTAAGGTCTAATATAACCTCTGGCAAGATCAAACGTCCATACCCATTGAATCCATTCCATCAGTTCAAAAGGAACATTTCCTGAGCAAAGTGACGCTGTATCGCCAGCAGACTAGATAATCCAGACCCTGTTTATTTATATTCGTATAAGGCATTAACCATCACATAATCTCTGTACAACTTTGTCCAGGTCTAAATTTCCCAGCCTCTTCTGATGTACCTGTATAGTGCCCGGAAGCAATGTTGTAGGCGATGTATGCATGTAGTCTGGATCAGGCGGGATGGCCTAATCGGTAAGAGCGCTAGATCACGTCCCATGCAGAATGTGGTGAGTTTGAACCTCGGCCGAGTCAAACCAAAGATTTACCAAATTTAGACTTCTTACATTACCTATCCTGGCACTCGGAAATAACAGCATAGGGCAAGGACTGAGTGGGATCTGGGATCCTCGTGCCGACAGCCTCGTTTCCTAGTGGTAGCAGCACTAAAAGGCCCCCATGAGTGCGCACTGTCACAAGTCGGTATGCGTCCTGATATAACTTGATGGTCCGGTCACATACACGTTGGTGGACATAGTTGAACGTAGTGGAGGCTAACATAGTTGAACGTAGTCGAAGGTATCGGAGAAGTGTGGATGCTGGTACGTTCAACTACGTACAACTACGTTCAACTACGCTAGCCTCCACTACGTTCAACTACGTCCGCTAACGTGTATGTGACCAGGCCTTTAGCTGTTGCTAGGACGCAAAATCCCAACAAACTCCCTAAACAAACAAAGGTGTACTCTTCTCTGGCATAACCGTATGATTCTGGTACTGTTATAATTCACTGCAAGACAATGAGTGGCATAATAGTGCTTGATCTTTCTCAAGCACATGCTAAACGGTTCGAATCTGGATCTGGAATTAGTCAGGCATTCAACCCCTACGAATTACAATCTCTTTTCTTAGTTGTGGTGTGGGCGGCAGCAAAAACTGGAGAATGGCCTGATCTCACGGGTTTCGTGTCCAGGCGGCGAGTAACAGTTTTAACTCGGGAGGTGGTTCTGATATCAGAGGCTGGAGGAGTAAGAAAGTTCTAGGTGGCGGCAGCAATCGCAGGTCTAGGTTCGAAGCCTTGAAGCTGCCATATTTGATGTCTGCGAATAGCACTAGGTGGCAGGCGCCATCAGTTGGTTATCGGGCATGATGGTAGTTCCAGTGACTCTTTGTCACACCAAGAATTAGTTTCGTTATTAATAACATGTACAATTGTTTTGACACAGTTGCTGCTGGCCTAAATTGCATGTACTGTTTGGAAACCAAAAGTCCTGGATGTGCGGATGGAAGATGCGGAGCGATGGATAAATTTAAGTGCCTACCCGGAGCTATATGCAGTGTAAGTTTGAACTGATAAGACAAAGTGGGTTCTGTAGTCTAGTGATTAGTGTGAGGAACTTGTAATCTGTAGTTGGAAGTTAATTCCCTTTTTGTGCTTTAATTATGACATTAAAATAACAAACAAACAAAAAATATATATTGTACATATATATCCAAAGTCGCGGAAGACGCTACCTTGCGGATCGAACCCGCACGAACACTTAGTTAACATTATTAATACTAGGCGAGGCCTCTGCGCTTACCCTATACCGGTATATAGTTATATACGGTATATATATATAAGGTATATATATACATATGGTGGATCCTAGACTAATGAATGAAATGTTTTTCAACTCAACTTGAAGGAGCTTTGTTCCGGTGTGGCGGTTTCAGCGCCCGGTCAGTTTCAGCGCCCTGCCATGGCTTCTGCGCATGCGCAGATTTTTGGAGGCCGTGCAAACTGCAGCATGTCGCCGGCGAGCACTGCTATTGTTTAGTTTACACTCGGCGATTCGACCCCGATCTAGCTGCTATGTTAATATCGCTTGGAATTTAAGATTAATTTAATTAAATTTCATTATTTGAGTATGTAATTCTGTTAAATATGATCGCATTCAATAGATTTCGGCCTAATCGGTCCCTAACACTGCCGGGCACCAGCGATAGTTACAGCTGAGCTTGTAGGCGGCGAGGCCACGGGTGTTTTGACGCTCTTAAAATCCACGCATGCACTGAAGCCACGGCAGGCCGCTGAAACTGACCGGGCGCTGAAACCGCCACACCGGTATATTATTGCCCGGTGTCCGGATTCCGAAGAGGCAGTTTAACATTGCTACGTTGGCCCATTTCATATCAGTGTGCTGTGATATCATTAACAAATTTTTTTTTAATTTGACTAAAATTTAGTTTATTTACTGAATAATGCCTTTTGTCAGTACCCGAGCACTGGTCTTCCAGCCATTCAGTACAATTTGTTGGTGCATAAATGAAACTCTTAGTTGCAATGTTAACCACATGCAAATCCTGTTTGATAATAAAATTATTATACATAATATAAATGAACTATTAGTTGTAATGGTAACTGCATACAATTCCAGTTCAATAAAAGTATTATGCATTTGGTGAATATGCATCACATGGTTTAAATTTTGTTTAAGGAAAAAGGTCAGATTCTGAAAACCATCGGAATATGCAATTTTAAGGCTAATACTGATGACAACAGACTGATACATTATCCCTGAATCTGCTTTCACTTTTCTGTTTCTCTAGATTCTGAGGGACCCCAATAATGGGAATAAAATAGCCGGTAGAGGGTGTACCTACCGCACTGACTGTGATAAATACAAGAATATTGAGTGCTGTTCGACTGACTATTGCAACACTGGTGCGTCAAGCAACATTGGCAGATCGCTGATGGCAATTTCCGCCCTCATCTCCATTGCCATAACAACACATATTTTGTAACCTAATAACATGTGGGCCAGCATTTGCAATGAAATAGTCAAAAATGGTCTGAGCGTAGGATTTAATTTCCATCGTTCAATATAAGGGTCATTCTCTGAAACTGGACACACCATATCTGGTGTCCATGTTACGATTGTAGTCATTATTTTGTTTTTAAAACAACTCAAATAATTATTGTTGCCTCTGTGTGTTACGCATATTAGCAATACTACATCTATTTAATCTATCCGATGAAATGTAAAAAACAAAAATGATTGTTTGATTTTGTGCTAAAGGGAAAATGTACACATTGGGACCATGCATTTATTCAAAATCTTTTTCAACTCCTTCCTTGTAAGACATAATCTTGCTTGCTTAACTGTAATCAATAAAATATTGTTTTAATTTGTAGTGTATGTTAAAATTATATTCTGATTGTATATTTGATTTCCATGTTACACTGTTAATTTAATTCCTCTCTGAAACTGGAAACGATAGTGATAAATATATATATCTCTTTAATTAGAAGTCAAATAATTATTGTTGCCCGTGTGTTTTAAGCATGTTAGCTATACGTACTATTTAATCTACCCCACAAAATGCAACAAAAGTATGCTTGTATGATTTTGTGCTAAAGTGAAAATTTACCTATCGACGCCATGCAGTTACCCAACATTTTTTGCACTTTTTTTCTTGTGGGACGTAATCTTGTTTTCTTAACTGTAATCAATCAAATCTTCTTTGCATTTGCTGTGCATGTTAGGCAATGTTCTGGATGTGTATTTGGTGTCCATGCTACACAAGTGATATTGCTCAATTTGTATATGGTCTAAATAAAAAAGTGAAAGTGTTCAATGAAATGCAATGAAAAAGCAGAACAATGCCACACTGGGGTCAGTGTTGCCATTCCTGTCCATGTCCCCCTCTCTACCCCAAACATACACTGTAAACTCAACCAGTAACTAGACACAAAAACCCACCTACAACAGAATGAGCCTGGAAATTATTCTAGTTGGATCTTTCTGAGGTACATGGTTACTCAATATTAACCTACTTACTAACTCAATAGGCCCCAACTGTGATTACCATGAATACCAATTCAATCACAAAGGCCCACCCTACATCCTACCATCACCTTTTCAACAAGTATGTCACCACTAGAAAGATAATCATTTATGGCCCCTACTAATAGGTACTCCAAAGTGGGCGTATACGGTGTCCGCAGCATGAGATTTGACATATTGTAACCCTTTTTAAAACACTTCAATCTCCACTAATTCTGCTTCGTTTGAAATAAAGATTATATGAAATTAAAGCTTATTCTTTTGTCTATTAGGGTCTCTGATTTTTAGTTAGCATTATGAAATAAATTAGAGTCAATGGAAACTTGTCTGCGGGTACCATCGGCAGCTCTGTGCATGCTCGCCGAGTTTGTTTTCATCCTGTCTGAGCTACTCCCTTCCCTAAAATTGATACCTTGGTGAGCACAGTGACCTGAGCTAAAAATAACCACCAATGAAAGACAGAGAAGAAACTAGGCTTCATTACCATATCAAGCATGGCTGTTTTGAAGTGGGAAATTTGATTAAACTGAAGGAGTGAAAACATTAAGACATCAATCCTCCTTGAAAATTGATCAGGATCGTGCTGAAAATTATATCATCAGAAAACTCAAGTCTTCCTCTACCTAACCAGACCAATATTTGGTTGAGATTTATATCATGCTCATCAAGGTTGGTCTGAGAAGTGACTGTGTATTCACATCTCTGCACTGGAGCAACGAATATGGTGTCGATTAAAAACCTAGATTTGCCTAATTTGGAAATGTGCACAAATAAGTGCAAAAAAATGAATGTTTAAAACCTCATAATTTCGGAAGTTATCAAGAGATCTATATAAATTTTATATATCTGGAATCGGATTTAAAGGATCTATATACCTATATAATTTTAAACACTGAAACATTAAAATAAAAAATCACTTTGGAGTACCTACTACTAACGCCTACGATACGAGTCTAACATAGATACCTCCCCATATATGTTAATTTTTTCTCTTATCTTGTTCTTTACCTGTCATCCATGTATTATTGTTTTGCTTATTTCCTTGTAATTGTCTATCTATATTGCTGTAGATTTGTTTACTGTGTAGAGGCAATTGTCATTATGGGTGGAAGACCAGTGCATTAGAACTGACAACATGTTATTCAGAGGAATAAAAGCACTTGAACTCTTTCATATGCACAACATGCTTTCTGCTTTTATTTGGAAGGTTTGCATTTCTTTGTATTTATTTTTGGTCCATTAGTTGATTAAGCAGGGGAAATTTCAATTCCGGACGATTGATCTTCCTCGTTCCTTGCTCTATCCTAATAATGCAGAGTGCCAGGCTAAATAGCAACAAGTGTCCACTTTTTAAGTCATTGGTTTGACTTGACATGGGTTCGAACCCGTCGGTTCGAATCCCACGACTTACTAAAACGGGAGGCAGACGTTCAACTTATCCGGTCTGGCCCATTTTCAGAGAATTACCCATAAACATATCACCTCTATGTCTCAATGCTCTTCTTGCGACATAGGCTCTATTATGTAAGCACAAACACTCAATATGTATCAGGGATGAAAGTGGCCTCCAGCAAAAAAAGCGGAAACCAAACCGAGATTATTACACCCATGGCGACTCTCCGTGGAAACGCAGATTTTCTTCCATAGACTTATCACTGTCCGGGAATCGCGGAAAAATGTCGGTAGTCAGGTTTCAGCTATTCTTGGTGTGACTATATTATCACCAATACTTAAACTCTTTCTTCCTTGGGTTTATGTTCTAGCAACATTTAAAGTCATATAAGAATGGGACTCGAACTAACTATTTGTCATATATATATCCTGATTCCTTGGCATTTTCTTTAACATTAATCGATCAATATAAAAAATCTCGGAAATCCGCGAATTCGCGGAGAACTTTCATCCCTGATGTATATAATCATATATTATTTTTTAATTGTAAAAGTTACAAATATGATTGCCCCTCCCTGAGTGATCGCTGTGTGCGTTTGTGATATGGACAATTGGGAATGGTCACATGTGTTAAAAACAGAAAATATTACAGTAGTCATGCTGGATTTATCTGACTACTAAAAAAATTAACAATATGACAAGGACTCCAGCCAGCTTATATAGCGAATATAGTGAATGGTAGACAGGAAGTGTGAACACTTATTTGTCTCTCATTTTTGCTTGAGTGCAAGTAAATAAGCAACACAGGGAGTAATTAGTAGCATGTGGTGAATAAGGGGTCAAATTTCCCTGGATCATAAGCCAATGCTTTTTCTAATCTATTCTTGAATGAATTAATTGACTCGGCATCAATAACATTTTGTGGGAGACTGTTCCATATATTTATGATCCTGTTTGAGAAACTATGTTGCCTTAACTTTGAAATGGCTCTGGGTTTTACTACTTTGAGAGTGTGGCCCTGACTGCCTTCTCTTTTATTCAAGGTGAAAAATTTGTTCATATCTATTTCATGAAAACCCTTCATAATTATAAATACTTCAATTATGTCACTTCTTTTCCTTCTGTAGGAAAGGGTAGGAAGTTTCAATTCCCTAAGCCTTTGTTAGCACTTATCACTGTCCTGGAATCGCGGAAAAATGTCGGTAGTCAGATTTCAGCTATTCTTGGTGTGACTATATGGCAAAGAATCAGGATATATATATATGACAGCATGATGCAATATCCAGAGGAACCAGCGTTGTGAACTATACTAAAGAGTTGGAATTCTAAATTCTGTACCTTATATGCTTTTATATATTTTAGCATGTGTATTTTAATTATTCTTTTAAAATAAAAACATACATAGATTTGTGTAAATTACTGTACACTCGTGGCCGGTAGACCAGTCATGCAGCACTGAGAAATGAATCTATTACATTGTTATAACCAGGGTTGAGTTATTTCCGGATAAAACCTGTTTCTTTTAGGATAATGAAAAAAATCTGGATTAAACCTGTTTTTTTCCAGTTTAATCCATTTCCCCGCCGCACCCTGCTTTTTTTCCCCATTTTATCCCCGATTTCGTCCCTCAGTTTTTTTCTTACCCTACTCTACACTAGTTAAATCCACGAATACATAGCCTACTACATATAAATGAACTTAACATAGAACTGTTAGGAATAGTCTACATGGTTTATTCAACACGTAAAACGACATACTATAAAACCTAACTGTCTTGGAGTTTCACACCTGCTGCAGGTGGTGAGATGGGGGTGGGGGTGGGGGGGGGGGTGAGAGGGGGGTAAGCACTTCCCATTGCCTTGAAGTTTCAAACTGCAGAAGAACCATTTTTAATTAGACCTACCGGTATATTATATATAATGACACTTTGAATGGACAAAACCTGTTTTCCGCTTTGAGTGGACAAAACCTGTTTTTTTCCGGGGAAGTTTTTCTATGCTTTTTCTTTCTCTTTTCCTTTCCCACCTGGTGGTAAAAACCGTCCAG